>JAPYZL010001707.1:0-16769 GCA_030522825.1 Platygaster orseoliae | reverse complement strand
TTTTTTAGCATTTTTTTCATCATGGTTCGCGTTCATGTTCGCAAAACAGAGCGTATTGATGGTGGAAAATTATTCGAAGCGTGCAAGGCTGTCCGCGAGAGAATGCCTGCTAATTGCGCGTCGAAACGCTTTTCTGTTGCTCGACGGACACTCGATCGCTACTTACAAAATTTTTGTTCTTAACAAATACAAATTTTTTGAATCGAATTTTGTTCTTAACAAAAAAATTTTCATTGAAATTGTTTATGAAATCATTTATTTTGTGTTTCCCACAATTTTTTAGCAATCAACCTCGTGAAAATCGCGATTTCTGGAATTGCGCATTTTGCTCCACAGGTTGCGCATTTTGCTCTACAGGTTGCGCATTTTACCCCAGCGTGGGGCAAAATGCGCAGAAAATCTTTTTTTTTTAAATAAATATATGAGGCATAAAGTTCAACTAGAACTAAAGTTGCCTGAGGCTAAATTGTAGCCACATATGTAGGCTACGATATAGTGCCATTTGTAGATCTTCTCAGTCCTTATGCTGCCTCAAAAATTTAATATTATCAAAAACTGCGCATTTTGCCCCAGTCTCCTCTATATCGAATTTGATACCTGAGTATTGAAAATATTAGAATTATAATTGAATTCATGATTTATTCTTAAAAAATTATTTATTTTATATAAATATTCAGTGTTATTTTTCTTCTTTTTTTTTATAGAATTAAAAAAATTACCTAGTATTCACATAAATATGGTTTTCTGTATAAGGTTATAGAATTATATACCCTAGAGTTGAAGATTTCATAAATTGAAGAGTTCAAAATTAACAAGATTTTTTAATATAAATAAATTTATCATATTATTCGCATTTTTGGTTGAGTATTAATGAAATATTGAAAAATTTGCAGTATTTTCATATACTTCTTGTGTTTTTCTAGATCGCTAGATAGATTTCTAGAATTCGATGTGTTTTTATAGTATATTATAATTTTTGTCATGTTGAAGTATTTTTTTGAATTTATAGAATTTCTAATTTCTATAGATTACTATTTATGTTTTCCAGAATGTGATGCTTTAGAATTCAAAGTTTTGTGAATCTTTAATATTCATTCAGAACGATCAGAAAATAGTTTTTTCATCAAATTTCATTACTTTTACACTTATTAGTTTTTTTTCCAGTTTTTGTATGATTCAAAAAATTTATGAATTTTTTGGAATTTCCCTGTAGATTCGCAGAATTCGAGATTCCAGGATTCAAGGTTTTTTAGATTTTTTAAATTCCATTGATAAATTCTTCTTTTTCTCACTATTAATCACTGAGTAGAAACAATTGTTCAAATTCATTTTTTCTACCATATTCTAGCCAAACATTTATAATTATAATTTTTGTCAAGAATGATTTTTTTAGAAACTATGATTATCGCTATTCTTGAGATAGTAAAATTAATGATTCCGAATATTATTCAACTTTGAAATTTAACATTTGATATGCTCTTTAGATTTCAGTAAGAATATTTTTCATAATTTCTATTTATTTTAGTAATAATTTGTTTTTATGCTTCACTTTTTCAAATTTTTAGTCATATTATTTATTACACGGAGAGAAGTTGTTGGTTACAGCAACCATTGATATAGTAAAATATGAACCTACCAAAATTATGGATACTACAACCATAACTTCAGGTATGATAACCAAGTCATTGTTTATTGCAATTTAAGTGTCAATCATCAAAATTGAGCATGAGCTGCTATAACAGAAGCTTTAGTTGTCATAACCATAGTCTTTGTTGTAGTACCCAAAACTTTGGTGGATCCATATTTTACTACACCTATGGTTGCTGTAACCAATCCATTTCTCTCCGTGTAGATTTTCCTAAAATATATTGTAACTTTTCCAAACTTTTGGTGGGTCCACATTTTACTAAATCAATGGTTTCTGTAACCAAACCAGTTCTCTCTGTATAGATTTTTCTAGAATATAGTAATTTTTCCTTGAATATAGTAATTTTTCCAAAACGTTGGTGGTTCCATATTTTTGTAAATCAATGGTTACTGTAACCAAACCAGTTCTTTCTATGTACCACAACTTTTTTATATTTTTACTCACAATGTCTAACAATATACAAGTCTTGAGCAGTCGTCATTTACCAGAACCAACCTTCGCAAGGAAATATTGATTTCCCGAAGCATGGAAAACGCAAAAAATTTTCATCGCTCGGAATGAAAATTGGAAAATCAATGGCAGAAGTACGAAACGTGGGAAGAGGAATTTCAGGTGCGGTAGGTTTTTGCGAACAATGGCGGTGTTATTTAACTCGACGAGAGCATCACCTCATTAACCCAATTAAGCTACGAAATCCAGGTAACACGCGGTTTCACCTCATAAATTATAGGACGAGCGTCGAACGCAAAAACTTGGCAAGACATTTTTTTTCATGGACCGAGAAGTACGCGCGGCGAATCGAACGAGATTTTTCACGCATGATTGATTTTAATCTCGGGTCATAAATCAACTTTGGACGGTAATTCACAGTAAGGGGTTGGAGGGGAGGGGGAATATATCGACTTCCAATTAAATATTTCTTTACGGCGCCACTCAAGACATTAAAAAAGAAAAAGTCGAGCGAGTTGATTCGCGATGAAACATCCGAGCCAAAAAGGGTGTTCACCTCCGCGGATAAATTTCGAATTTAAATAGAGAGGGAAAAGTCGTGGAGGGGTTTTCACCGTTTTTCAGATGAAATGTTTTTCACACAAAAAATATACAAAATAAAAAAACAAAACAAAACAAAATGTAAAAAAAAGTTTGATAGGAGTTTTTAAAAACAGTATCAACTAAATTTTTTGAATTCTTGTATTTTTTTGATTTTTGTCAAATTTTGTAGAAATTTCTAGTATTTTCATGAATTTTTAGTATTTCTTACATTTCTCTAGAAGTTTTGAAATTCAGTGCTACAAAATTAAAATTCCAAGGCTTTTGAAGTATTCCAATCAATTTTTCAAAAAACAGTATTCTCCATACTGATTAATACTATTATTTATTAATATTAATATTTTTATTAAAATTTAATTTTTTTTAATATTATTGCCAATGTCTTCAATTTCACAGTCTGAAAAGCAGCAAACATTTTTTCCTCAATATCTCAACGAGCAAAGGACATATGATCCCGCTCCAAATGTATAATTTTCAACTTTATTATGCGATTTTCGTATCACATCTAGCCAAGTTTACCGCATGGAAAAAACTTCACTGCAGTAAAACGGATAAGACGTAACTTGCTACAATAGAATGATGACCTTTCGCGAGTCAAGCCATGAATAATGGCCTGTCTTATTATGTCAGTGACCCACAGGAAATATATCCCAATAAATAACGTACTGTCATGTCGTCCAGAATCTTAATAGAACATTACATCAACGGGGTCAATATTCCGATTTTGGCATTGCAAAAGCGAATTGCGAATACATATTTTCTGAAAATTACCATTTTTGTTTTCGAAAGACGTCTATTGTTTTTCAGGATGAAAATGTAAATTTATTAATATTTTTAGCAGTTACTGTTTTACCTATATATTTTATTGTTTTTTTTATTATAATAAAAGTTTAATCTAGTCATAATAAAAAGTTCATTTTATTATAGTAATATATTTTGATATTTTATTGTTTTTGTTATAGTTTTACCCAAAATCGATAGAATTTATGAGTTTAAGACGATTTGGAATTTACTGTAGTGAGACAAAGACGCGTAGAATGGAAACATGCTGAGAGAAAGAAGGACGAAATGAGAAGTGTCATTATAACTATCTGTCAACATTTGATTTTCTTCGTTGCTGAAAAATTCATCCTGGCAGAAATGTAAAATTTTTGTATTAATATATGTAGCAATATGTGATATATTAATATATGTTAAAAATATCATTTCGAGGGGCTTACAGATTCCTTAGAATTATCTGATTATCAGAGTTAAAAAATAATATTTCCAAGAGAAAAAGTTTTTCAGTTAAAATCATACTTTCTGTAAACCTTTTCGTGTTGAAATTCCAAATTCGTAAAATGAACATAGTGAAATTACAATTCAAAAGTTGAAAATATCAGTTTTTCATGTTTTTTTAAATAACATCACAATTTCTTTCCCAGTTAAATTATTTTATGTTATTTTGAACATTTCTTACTAGAAATAAAAAAAAATTTACAAATATTCAAAATATTCAGTTTTAATTTATTCAAAACGACGTCTTAATTGTTTGATCAAAATTTGATTATTTTTAAATATTTATATTATTTTATAAATGTTTCATAAATTGTTATATCATAAATAATTTCGTTTTTTACCACTATTGACAATTTTGAATAACTTCCAAAAAAAAAAAAACAGTTTTCAGCTTGTTTTATTACGTAAGTGACCCACAGAAAATTTTTTTATTCTTTGTGTTCGTATTTTAACGCATATTATGTCAAATTTCGATATTTTATTGTTATTTTGACTTTCATTCTAAAGACGTTTATCGTTTTTAATGATAAAAATGTAAATAAATAATGTTTTTAGCAGTAGAACTTATTATTCTAGGACGATTTGGAATTCACTATAGTAAGAGAAAGACGCGTAGAATGAGAACATACTAAGAGGAAGAACGACGAAATGATAAGTTTTCCAGATTCTTGAAAATCATCTTATTTATTATATATCAGACTTAAAGCTCTAATATTTTCAAGGAAAATATTTTTTTCAATTTTTGAAACTCCATATTTGTAAAATCAACAAAGTGAAATTACTTATAAAAAGTTGAAAATATCAGTTTTTATATTTTTCGGAATAATATCACAATTTCGTTCTCAATTATTTATTTTTATTTTATTTTAAACGTTTATCCTACTAGAAATTGAAAAATATTTTGAAAATTCAAAATCTTTAGTTTTCACTTTACTTAATACAACGTCATAATTCTTTATTGATTGCAAAATATTTTTCAATAGTTATGTAATTTTTTTTATAACATTATATTTCTATAATTATCAACGTCATTTTATGCCATTTTTTACAACTTTTAATATTGTTCACAAAAAATACTTACAATATTTTCACTGTGCTTTAACCACGATTCAGAAAAAAAACACAAATTATCCAAAAAATTAACGACGAATAACAAGTTCCTCGATTATTTTATTTTGAAAGTTATGTTTTAAACATTTTGTTTTAATCTTAATAGAAATTTGAAAATATTTTGGAAATTCAAAATCTTCCCTTTTTTTTGAAGCGGGGTTTGATATTTCAATAATTTCAAATTATTTTTGAATATTTAAGTAATTTTGAATTTTCAAATGATCATTTTATAATTTGAATGAAAATAAATAAAAAAGGAATGAAGAAATACATAAAAAATAATGAAAATAAACAAATAAAATAATTTAAAACAAAATAATTTGAATATTGTAATAATTAATATCACAGAATATTTTTGAATGTTTACATTCTAACACCATATAAACTGTATGAATGGGCCAAAAAAAATTTGGCAGAAACAGAAATTTTTTTCTCCTCTAAAATGGATCATGAAAAAACTGCTGCAGCTCTCGAGAGCCGTTTTGAAGACGCGAAAACAATCCAAGGTACGCAAAAGTAGCATTTCTATGTACCCACTGCTGAAATGAATATTATTTTGCGCCAATTTTTATCATCACTGGAAACAACGATATTTACAAAAAATAAAAAAATTCACAAAACGCGCAAGTTAAAAAGAAATGTAAAAAGTGAAAAATTTTCTAAAGGCTCTGTCGAAAACCACGATATTATGTAAATATGTAACGAATTATTACTTGAAAATTATTCAACAAGTTGAAATATATATTTCTTTATTGAAAAAAAAATGATTTCGCTTTCTCCTTAAGCGCGTTTTAATATTTACCCTGGAATCTCTAAGTTTTCACAGTGCAGTAGCTACTCGACTCTTGGGCGGGCGCCCTTTCAATTGTTGCAAATCCCTACTTAACTACTAGACCCCATGATGTATTATAGATCATTTTAAAGCTTGAGAAAAACGCTTTTATATAAAACGAAAAAAAATATTACAAATTACTCTTCTCGAAAAAAATGCAAATTAAACTTTTAATTCGCAAAATTTTTGCGAAAAAATTTTTTTTCGCTTGCGTAGTATTTTTTTCGGAAAGAAGACGAAAAAATCTTCAAAAGTCGGCTTATTTGGATTCTTCTCTAAAAGTGTAGTAGAAGCTATTCATTTTTGAAAAAACATCTATCCCATGAAATAGCGAAATTGGCGGCCCTGTATTTTCGCAACAAATGATAATAGCGAAAATTTGTTTTGCACTTTTATTGCTTGATGTTCATACAACATCACTGCAAAGTTTCAAGAAAATCGGTGACATCAAATTTTTTCACCTAGTACACTTGGCATATTTTGCCCCATATATGACAATAATTATTATATCATTATCAATGTTCTTTTTTGGCAATATTGACAATTTTTCATATTGTTTGCAAAAAATTTTTAAATTTTTTCACTGTGCTTTAATCACGATTCATAATAAAGTCACAAACTATCAAAAAATTCAAGAACAAACATTAAATTCCTCGATTATTTTATTTTGAACGTTTTGTTTTAAACATTTTGTTCTGAATGTTTATCCTTTTAGGAATTGAAAAATATTTTGAAAATTTAAAATCTTCATGTTTCACTTAATTTGAAACGGCGTCTTAATTATTTTAATAATTCCAAATTTTTTTTGAATATTAAAATAATTATGAATTTTCTTATGATTATTTAATGATTTGAATGAAAATAAATGAAACGAAATAAATAAAAAATAAATAAAATAATTTAAAACAAAATAATAAATAAAAGAGCATATTTTTGGATGTTTATATTATTTTATATATATATTACATTTATTATTATATCATTATCAATATTGTTCACAAAAAATGTTTACAATATTCCTAGTGTATTTTCACGTCGATTCAGAAAAAAAGGACCAAATTTAAAAAAACTCAACGACGAATATCGAGTCCCTCAATTATTTCGAGTGCCGACTTCCACAAATCACATTTTTCCATTTCACTAGCTCATATCATTTTTCCCATTAAAACACACATGAAACCAAAAAAAATATTCACGAACCCCGCATGAAACACGCTGAAAATAAAAATTCCGTATCGTCAATGTCCAATTACACTCGATCCTAATCCATTAATTCCGAATCCCCTTCCATTTTCCGTGATCCTCGTTGAATATAAAACCCCATTTCCTCGGCTTTGCCACAAAACTGCTCGCAATATACCTTGAGCGAACGATCCCGCATTCAAATTGGAGAAAAATGTGAAGAAATGCGTTGGAATAACGTTAAGAATCTCGGTTGCGCGGAAACCTCATTCAGATACAGTACAGGATGTGAGAGAGGGGGGAAGGGGGGGGGGGTAACCCCGGAGAAATAAAAAAAGCTTCGCCCTTTTCAAGAATTACCAAAGATGTTTTCGTTTCGAATGGGAGCTGAGCTCTATAGAAAACGCTAGAAACTAAGCATTCGTGTGCAATTGTCCAAGATCAGACGTGAAAATGCAGCTTTGAAGCGAGTTGGTGTTCTCTGCAGGACACGCCCTCGCGCACAATAAAGGCGAACGGTACGAGTAAACAGTCTGCAAACGTAGATTAAAGTCCTTATGGAATGGCGATTAGATCGCGTTAAGTCACATGCGTTTCGGCGCGACTTGGTGTGTTTAGAGTTTAGAGTAAATTTTTTTTTAAGAAGAGGTATTAGTATTTGAAGTAATTACGTGTGGTGAAAAAAACGAAGAGAGAGGTTTTGAATTGGAAAATTAATGAATTTGTAGCAATTGGTAATTTGAAAATCGAGTATTTCAAATGACATTTCTTAAAAATTTTTGGCGCCGATTTTTTTTATCGATTTAACTGCAAAAATTTTTTAAAAAATTTTACTGGTTTAAAAAAACTGAAAAATTCGTGATTGATGATTGAAAATCAAGTGTTTCGAATTACGTCTGTTGTAAATATTTGATATTGATGTTTTTGATTGAATTTATTGCAAAAATAAATAAAAATTCTACTGGTTTTAAAAAACTAGAAAATTGAAGAATTCGTAGCAATTGATTATTGAAAATCAAGTTTTTGAATTATATTTGTTCAAGATTGTTGGTGTCAATTTTTTTGATGGAATTTAGTGAAAAAATTTTTTCAAAATTAGTATTAGTTTTAAAAAACATAAAAGTAAATACTTTATAATTAACAATCAAGAGTTTTGAGTTATATCTATTGTAAATATTTGACATTGATGTTTTTGATCGAATTTACTGCAGAAATGAAAAAAAAGTAGTACTGGTTTTGAAAAACTGAAAAATTGTAGAATTTGTAGCAATTGACTATTGAAAATCTATTCTTTTGAATCATATTCGTTCAACATTTATTGCGCCGATTTTTTCTATTAAATTCACTGAAAAATTTTATAAAAAATTAGTACTAGTCTTGAAAAACTTAAAAATTCGTACTTAACATGTAAAAATCAAGTGTTTTGGATTGTATCTGTTGTACAAATTTGACATTGATTTTTTAAATTGTATTTACTGCAAAAATGATTCAAAAATTGTACTGGTTTTGAAAAACTGAAAAATTCATACTTGATAATTCAAAATCCAGTGTTTTGAGTTATATCTGTCGTAAATTTTCAACGTCGATTTTTTTAATCGAGTTTACTGCAGAAATAGTGTAAACATATTACTACTATCAAAAAACTTAACAATTTGTACCTAATAATTAAATACCTAGTATTTTAAATATTGTCTGCTCGAAATTTGAAACGTTGATTATTTGTTAATTGAATTTACTGTAAAAATAAAGTGAAAATAATACCAGAAGTAAAAAATACGGAATAATTCATAAAATGGATGTAGGTGGAGAAAAAAATGTCACAAAAATTTGCCATTTCGATATTTTGGAAAAATTTCATAAATATCCACCTAATAATAGTTATTTTTTTAATAACGATTTTTTTAACGTCTTTACTGCAAAAATAGAAATAAAATAATGCTTGTATCAAAAAACTAAAAAATTTGTAGTTTTTGATTGAAAAGCAAGTATTTCGAATTATATCTGTTATAAATTTTTGACGTTGATTTTTTAGATTGAATATACTGCAAAAATAAAGAAAAAATAATATACTCATATCAAAAAACATGAAATTTGTACTTCATAGTTTAAAATTGAGTAGTTTTAATTATATCTGTTGTGAATATTTGACTTCGATTTTTTAAATGAAATTTACTGCAAATATAAAAAAAAATAGTATTGGTCTTAAAAAACTGAAAAATTCATACTTAATAATTCAAAATCAAGTTTTCTGTATTATATCTGTTGTAAATGTTCAACACCGATATTTTTGATCGAATTTACTACAGAAATAGTGTAAAAATAAATGAAACTCGTAAAACTCGTATCAAAAAACCGAATAGTTTGAATTTAATAATTAAAAAATCGAGTATTTTAAACTATATCTGCTCCAAATTTAAGCTCTGATTTTTTGTTAATTGAATTTACCGCAAAAATAGAGTGAAAATAATACTAGTAGTAAAAAATACAGTATAATTTATGAAATAAATGTAGGTGAAGACAAAAAAAATTCCACAAAAACTGACTACTTCGATATTTCGGGGAAATTTCGTAAAAATCCACCTACTAATAGTAATTATTTTTTATGCTGATTTTGTTTAACAATTTTACTGTAAACATAGAATAAAAATTATACTTTTATCAACAAACTGAAAAATTCGTAGTTTTTAATTAAAAATCAATTATTTTGAATCATATATGGTGTAAATTTTCGAAAACGATTTTTGAAATTGAAATTACTGCAAAAAATAAGAAAAAAATAATACTCGTTTTCAAAAACTATAAATTTGTTCTTAATAGTCAAAAATCTAGTATGTTGAAAATTTGAAGTATATCTATTTAAAATTTAAAACTTTGATTTTTGGTTAATTGAATTTACTGCAGAAATAGAGTGAAAATAATACCAGAAATAAAATGTACAGATAAATTTTTTAAATTGATTAAGGTGAAGAAAAAAAATTCAAAACTACAAAAATTTGAAGAAAAATAATCAGATTTCCAAATAAAACCTTTACATGAACATAAATTATGAAAAACTGATGATTTTAAAAGTAAATTTTTGTTGTAGAAAACGTCAAAAATTTTTACTCTACCAAAGCGGAATAAAACTGTCTTTTTTTCGTCAAATATACATCAATAATTTATATGTTTACTTCTCACATAGTTTTGAGTTGTAACAATAAATGAAATTATGGTTTTTTATAACGTGGTAAAATAGAAAAATTGTAAATAAATGCAATCAATTTTTTCAATAACTTTACAATAAACTTGGAGTAAAAACGAGGACGATATAAAATCAAATCTTAAAAATTTGTATGAAATACAATATTAATAAATGTAGCTTTCATCGATCGTCAGATTTTCTGTGAATATATTTTTTCCATTTATGTATCATTATTTGAATTTCAAACTTTTAAAAATTCTTGTCATTTACCACAATCACACATAAATAACCATCATTTTTAATAATTCCACAGATTCATCTTCAAAATATCATGTTATAAACAGAAAGCTTCTTTAAATTTTCTTTCGATCTTTCTTAAATAATGTGCATGAAATGAAAAATCTTCAAATAGGGAACTTGAAGAAAAAATTCTGTTATGCATATATCTGTGAGATAACTAAAAAAATTGAATCGTATTTTTTCATTTTTTAATTAACTAAGAAGTGCAGGAGATACAGAGATTTAAAAAATCTAGAGTGGGGGGGAGGGGGGTGTGACGTCAAGATCCATATAAATTTCACATCACACCATTTTTCTAAAACCTCCAAATCTCCAGCAATTTTTAATCTATCAAGAAAAGAAAAAATACGTGTTCATTTTTTTGAATTCTTCAGTTTACACCTAAAGTACATTAACATATTTTTTTTAATTCAAGTTCCCTATTCTACTTTTCAACATGACTCGCACGAGCTCAACAAAAAATTAAAAAAAATACCCCATTAATAGACAAATTGGTGGAAACGAGCTCCAACCTTTGCAATTTAAAACGTTATTTAGGAACAGTCCGTCGTAAAAGCGTGGCGCCAACACAAAACATCATCTTAAGGGAGTATCTTGGCCGAGTTTGCTCTGATGTGCTCGGGCGACGTGAATTTGCATGAAAATTGTCAAGGTGTAACTCAATTTGTCGCAGTGCTTGTGCACAATGCTCGCTGCCTTGATACGGAAAATGAAAGCCATTGCTCATGCGGTGGAGTTGAGCGGCAGAAACTTTTCCACGTCTCATTTGAATATGGAATTCGAAACCTCAATACTTTTCGCGTGTTTCATTCAACTTGTATTCTCATTTGCCTTTTCAATTACGAATGAGTCATAACTTTTCAACTTTCGCGTAAGGTTATGAGCGAGAAACTTTTTTTTCTTTTACGTCAGAAATGAAATTTATTTGTTTTTTGCTTCAATAATCCAGATAATTGAAACTCTTAGAACTCTCAAATTCAAACGTTTCTGCTCGAAATATTGTAATTACCTCAGTTCTACCTCGAGAAAATTTTTTTCCTACCCACGCTATTTATCATAAGAAAGACGAAAAAAAAGAAAACGAAAAAAATGGAACAACTGGTCCAACAATGGATGCTGCACAAAGAGGTAAGAAGATTAATCTCTGCTCGAGAATTTTTTCACGATGAACGCTTTAGTGAACGAAAAATTTGTAATACCTAAAGCGAATTAGGACTTATTCATAGATATTACAGATTTCAACGACATATTTTAACGAAAAATTAGAAAAAAATTGTTATTACTTAATAACAATAATGATTTTACAATATAGTTATACGATATTGAATTAACAATAATGTAATTACTTGATATACAGGAAATAAAATTTTATAAGAAAAGTTTATTTTACAAGAATCTTAAAAGTTCGAACTTTTTTGACAACGACGAATTTCATCGTCAATGATTTAATGAATTTTTTTTGTCGACGATTTTTAGGGGCTTAATTAATATCAGAATAAAAAATACTGGTGTGATTTTTCAACGTTGTAAACATTGTGAAGAACCCAATATCTAAGAAATGAAAACACATTATTCTTGCTTGATTAACCAGAGTTGAAGAACGGTCCGCGATTAAAGAAAGTAAAGACGTACGACCATCTTGCACGACCGCAAAAAACTCACTTTTCTCCGTTTCATAATAAATTGCGCCCGCGCGAAGCATATTTTAGCTCCTCCTCAGGATTTAAAAGATCTATCTCATTCTGGGAGGGAAATACACGGGAGTCCTTTGCATATTTGCCGAGAGACACGCTTTGCCCGAGCCGAAAAATATAGCCCCACAAAGCCTCAGGCGCGTGTATAGATCCCGCGCTCCGGAATAAGTCACGTCTCCGTATTATACGTGCATGGCAAAGGTTACAATGTTACACGGTCGAGTCGATTTTCTTCGGTACCCACACTGTCACGTGAAACAAGCCAAAATGAACCTGGTAATATACGGTTTTTCGAGGATTTTATGAGGTTTGCCTCCTACTTTGGAGGAGACTGATTTTCTTGGGAGACAGTATTTTGTGCATGAAGAGAAATTTTTGGTTACAGCAACCATTCATTTAGTAAGATATGAGTCCAGCAAAGTTTTGGGTAGTACAACAAAAGCTTAGGTATGATAACCAAATTACTGATTATTGCAACTTAAAGATCACTCATGAAAATTCATCATTAGTTGCTATAAGCGAAGCTTTGGTTGTCATAACCGAAGTTTCGGTTGTAATAACCAAAATTTTGGTGGGTCCATATTTTACGGTTTTTCGAGGATTTTATAAGGTTTGCATGCTACTTCGGAGAAGACTGATTTTCTTGGGAGACTGTATTTTGGGCACGGAGAGAAATTTTTGGTTACAGCAACCATTCGTTTAGTAAAATATGAGTCCACTAAAGTTTTGGGTAGTAGAAACAAAACTTTAGGTATGATAACCAAATTACTGATTATTGCAACCTAATGATCAGTCATGAAAATTAACCATTACTTGCTACAATAAAAGCTTTGGTTGTCATAACCAAAGTTTCGGTTGTAGTAGCCGAAACTTTGGTGGTTCCATATTTTACGAAATCAATGGTTGATGTAACCAAACCTTTTCTCTCTTTGTAGTTTTTCATTGAATATCGTAATTTTTCTAAAACTTTGGTCTGTCCACATTTTACTAAATCAATGGTTGCTGTAACCAAACCAGTTGTCTCTGTGTATATTTTCCTAAAATAAGGTAATTTTTCGTTCAATATAGTAACTTTCCCTAGAATATGGTAATTTTCCTTAAACTTTGGTGAGTCCATAATTTACTATATCAATGGTTGCTGTAACCAAACCATTACTTTCCTTGTAATTTTCCCAAAACTTTGGTGGGTCCATATTTTACTCAATGGTTGCTGTAACCAAACCATTTCTCTCCGCGTAGAATTTCTTAGAATACATATAGTAATTTTTCCAAACCTTTGGTAGGTCCACATTTTACCTAATCAATGGTTGCTGTAACCAAACTAGTTCACTCTGTGTAGATTTTCCTAAAATATAGTAGTTTTTCTTTGAATACAATAATTTTCCCAAAACTTTGGTGGGTCCATATTTTACTAAATCAATGGTTGCTGTAACCAAACCAGACCTCTGTAGATTTTCTTAGAATATATATAGTAATTTTTCTGTGAATATAGTAATTTTCTCTAGAATATAGTAATTTTTCCAAAACTTTGGTGGGTTCATATTTCACTAAATCAATGGCTTCTGTAACCAAACCATTTCACTAAGTGTAAATTTTCCTAGAATGTAGTAATTTTTCATTGAATATAGTAATTTTCCATAAAATATAGTAGTTTTTTCAAAACTTTATAGGTCTTTATTTTACTAAATCAATGGTTGCTGTAACCAAACCAGTTCTCTCTGTGTAGATTTTCTTCGAATATAATAATTTTCCTTAGAATATAGTGATTTTTTGAAAACTTTGGTGGGTCCATATTTTATTAAATCAATGGCTGCTGTAACTAAACTATTTTTCTGTGTGTAGTTTTTCATAGAATATAGTAATTTTTATAAAAGTTTGGTGGGTCCATATTTTACTAAATAAATAGTAGCTGTAACCAAACCAGTTCTCTCTGTGTAGATTTTCCTAGAATGTATTGTAGTAATTTTCCCTAGAATATAGTAATTTTTTCAAAACTTTAGTGGGTCCATATTTTACTTAATCAATGGTTGCTATAACCAAACCATTTCTCTCTTTGTAGTTTTTCCTAGAATATAGTAATTTTTGAAAAACTTTGGTAGGTCCATATTTTACTAAATCAATGGTTGCTGTAACCAAACCAATTCTCTCTCTGTAGATTTTCTTAGAATATAGTAATTTTCCTTAAATATAGTAATTTTCCCTAGAATATAGTAATTTTTCCAAAATTTGGTGGGTCCATATTTTACTAAATCAATGGTTGGTGTAACCAAACTTTTTTTTTCTGTGTGGAATATTAGGTGCAATGCAATCAAGGAGAGTTTAGTAATAATGGGGATTTTTTTGTTTAGGGTGGATTCATGATAGTAGTGAAAATTGAGAATATGAGTTGTCGATAATTATTAGTAATTTCAGACTTTATTCATGTAATTGTAATTTTTTTATTTTATATGAATTGTTTTTTACTTATTTCCACTGTTTCGAATAATATTTTTTTTATGAATTCATAGCACCGAGAATGTGAGTTAATTGAAAATTAATTGATAATTTTTTACATTACTTAATCTTCAATGGACAAAATATTGTTCTGAATTATTCTGAATCAGAATCAAAATTAAAAATTAGGGCTTGCCAAGATATTTAATAAAATTAGGAAATTTTTATTTACTATTCACTAGAAAACTTTATTTATGAATTACTCAGTTCATTATTGAGTTATTCAAAGTAATAAGTGAATGATGAAAATGCTTTTGGCGAATTTTATTCAAAATTTTTTTGTTCTTCATTTCCGTAATTTTTCAGTCATTAGAGTATAGAATTTTTTTTTTACGTTTTTCATGATTTTCACATTTCGTTCATATCTATATAACTTGGAATATATTTCAATTTTATACTGAATTTGTATGAAGCTTTTTTAAATTAAAAAAACTGGAAGTTTAAAAAATTTAGTTAGAAACGGTATCGACATAGACGTAAGGTATTTGGAAGATTTTGAGAATTTCTGTATGTACGTTTTTCATTTTATTTTTTATGAAAATCGAGCTTGAAAACCCTATAATTTTGCCAGAATATAGTATTTCGCTTTTAGTTTGAAAATTTTGAAAATTTCGAAATTAATCCGGTCTGCAGTGCAAAAAATCCAAATATACGTAATATATTTTGCATGATTCTTCTCGTTTTTTTCCTCCATTTCAACTTATTGGAATTTTACTTATAATTTCTTCAGTAAATAATTATTTGATATTTTTACAATATTTTTTACTATCTTCCCTGAAATATAATTCAAGGACAAAAATGTATGCAAATTTTGTCTAATATCCTACTATAAATAAATCATAGATATTTAGTCTTTACAATTGCATGGTCAATTTTCGTATTTCAATAACTTTTACATTTTTAAACATTTCATTAGAACTTGAAATGAATAAAAAAATTTTTTTACAAACATCGTATTAATTTTTACATGGCTTTCAGTTTTAAAAACGAAAATTTTATCTTTTTCATTTTTCATGATATTCTTATTGAATAATAACATTATCAGCCTAACAAAAAATGCACGCAGTAAAATTTTTGGCGTCAAACCCAGTAATTTCTTAAAATTTCAAAAAATGTCTCAGAACTGTTCCACTCAAAAATCAAATAAGAAACGTAATTCTTTCATTACTCAATTTTCTACACACTGCATATAAAATTATCACTAAAACAATCTGTCCACACGAACAATCAAATCACCATTTAATTCCTCTCTTTAACCGACGGTGGCCATAAATACATGATTTCATAATCGGACCGTCATAATTAATCCAGGCATATTTCGGCGTCAAACTCCGGGCGGGAAATTAATTATCTGCATCTTCTCGCACTCACTCCATATTTTCAATATAACTCCAGTTAATTCCTGATTTCATTCACGTTGAGTTGCGCTCTTAGCATGAAACTCGTCAGTTGAAACGCTTGTTTTTGCGTTTGGAAACAAAATTTCACGCGACTTAGCGAATCGCTTCGTGTCCGGTTAATTAAAAAGACGGAAACGCGCGTATAATGTAAACTAAAATTATGCGCGTCGAGAGACAAAGTGCGAAACGTTGGAAAACACGACAAGAGAAGTTTCGCGTTGAAATGAAACAATTTAACGAAAAAAAAAGGGAATATCATCACCGCGAATTTCAATTACCCGTTGTGTAACATTACAACATTGGCGTGACCCGGATAAACAGAATTTCGTTTTCCAATTAATATCTAGGAAAGAGCTTTTTTGCAAAACACTCCGCAAAATAAAGTATTTCTTACTCAGAGAGCCTCCGCAAAGTAGCCTTTTGACGTATGTATAGTACTTACTTTTCTGGCCTAGGCCGGTAAAGTAAGTACTTTACCGGCCTAGGCCGGAAAAGTAAACAACTGTGCGCTGTTTTGTTGTGCATGTAGCCGTTTTTTGCTTCCTCTTGTTTTTTGGGAGCAAAAAACACGTTTAAAAAAAAATAAAAATTTTTTCCAAAA
>JAPYZL010001687.1:0-14108 GCA_030522825.1 Platygaster orseoliae | reverse complement strand
TTATGTCCAACCCTATAGCAGCAATACAATTGTGTGCAGCAGTTGGCAGCACTGCAGCAGACAATTGTATTGCTGCTAAGGGGTTGGACATAACAACTAGTCTCATGTGTGTATCACGATTTTTAGCGTACAACAAGATAGGCGACGAGCGGTCCATGTACTATATGGTCTAAGGTTCGTAACTTTCAATCTTCGTTCCCTTTCTAGCGCTCAATGCATACATAAGTCTGTCCTTGTTTAGGACTACAAAAGTACCACGAGTTGGGAACACTGATAGCTGATTGGTCGAGTCAGGTAAACTTTAAAATGGCGGCCAACGGTTCTTCGCCGCGTGGGAAAATTCAAACGAAATCTTTGAAAAATTTTTTTAATATCATCAAACAAACACAAATTTTCAAATTTATGATCAATTTCTTCAGTGATTTCAGGAACGACAATAAAAACAACACGCCAAATGTTTTTAATTAATTTATTTACTATTCAGTCATGTTTTTTTCGTTTTAGAAACCAACAAATACATTCGCCTACTAGTATGTAAACCAAACCAAAATTTTGTGTAAAAATTTCAAATTTTGCCGCACGAAGAACACAAAACTTGCGAATTCGTGTGTGTGACGTCGTTTTCCAATAACGCATTTTTTTCTGCGTACGAAAATAACGATTTCCTTCAAATTTCCTACTCATACACGCACCCCCAATAATCGAGCCCTGAATTTTTACTAGGATATGCCAGCAACGTGCTGGAGTATTGCGTGTAAAAAAGCCACGAGATTTATTTACTTCGCTTCGTCGTACTCTTTTACAACTCAGTCTCATTAAAATTCAACCCAAGCCCAAAATTAATCGCGACTTAAAATACACGAAACGTTGAAAATATCCAGCAAATGAAAATACGACCGAAATACACGTTTTTACAATTTTTGATTGAATTCATAAAATCAAAATCGGTACTCGAAAAATGTAGACGCCAGCGATGATTTTATTCGTCAAAACTCTTGAGGTAGATTCGTATTTTCGGCGAAGGCACTTTTTTCGGAATAATCTATCCGTTTGTTGTTTGAAACGGTCACAGCCTCTTCCTCCTATTCACAAGCATTTTGGTTGTAGGTGTATTTACAAAAGTGTCATTATGTACAGTTTTTTTTGGCGTTGTGAGAAGCTATTGTAAGGAATTGAAAAAAAATACAGGAAACCTAGTATACGTAGGTTTTCTGCATTTGACGCAGAATTTCTGGCGTAACCACAAAACATTTCTCCTGTTTATTGGTCAGTTTCCGCCAGTTTTTTTTCAACCCACGCACTATGCCGGAGTTGGACTTGGCGGCTTGGGCTTTCTGTAACAAAAAAAAAGACAAAATATTAATATTCGTCACGACGCCCCTGAATTATCGGGAAAAGTTCAGTGCCGAATTTCTTGTCATGTGTTGCCCGACGAGAAAGTTCGACCGAACTTTATGATTTTCATGCGTTACTTTTATAACTTGTAAGATTAATCCAGAAAAAAATAGGCAAAACTTTTCCTTTCCTTCTCTGAATTCGGAACAATAGATAGTTGCTGTTTGTTTAGTTTTTGGTTATTTAGGTTTTTGTAAATATCAGTAAGGAGTAATATCACAAAGTATCAGTAAGGTTTTGGTGTTACTGATAGTAAGTAATATTTCTAGAGACAATAATCAATTTAAGGATTTCGCAATTAGGTACATTTCTAACTGCTATTTCCATCATTATAATCATCACTTTTTTCAATTTTTACATAAAATAATCATGAATTTCACCCGAATTTCGGGAGGAATTTAGACCCCTAAAATTTTTCTCTAACTACGCGCCTGGATTTTCGATACAAATCATGATTTTTGTTAGAAAAAGTTTGAATTCTTTGTTCCTTCGTTTTTTTTCTCTATAAGTATATTTTCCTTTTCCGATTTTGCAATTTCATAAAATATATGAACGACCCCATGGAACGTGTATCCGGCATCAGGGCTGAAACGAGTATTTTCCCGTCCCCTATTCCCACCTATTCCCCGCAGTTGTTCTCGACTTCCTCGTGATCGATAGCATACCCAGTCTCATTTTGGCCATTGAACCGAACCTTCACCCGTCTCGTCTGGCCTCTAGGCATTTTTTTCATGCATCCAGAAATCCAACTCGATCTAAACTCACGCTTTTTCTCTCAAGATTAAGGAACACGAATTGAAAGATTTTTTTTTCATCAAATTAAATTAAATCCATTGTTGGGTTATTTTTAGAAAATTTCCATTGCAGCCAACTTGGAAATTCAAATTTTCATCTAATTTGTAAACTCGTTTTTCGTCTTAGAGATGGTTGAGATATTGAAAATTTCCACGCGAATGGTTGAAAACAAAAATATGCCGAGCTTGGAATAAAAGGATACGACGTATTTTGCGGTTTTGAATAGAATTTTGAATGAAGAGACAAGTAAAAAAAAGCTTATTGTTCGGTGATAGTGGACGTTTTGTTTATAAAAAGCGAATCAAGTTAAATGGATCGAAAGAAAGTATTGATCGAGCATAGCACTGTTTTAATTTCATTCTCGCGATAAAGCTTGGGTCAATATTTACGTTTTGATTCATTCCACGGTTTAGAATTAAATGTATTTTAGAGTGAGCATTTAGTAGAAATTGCAGTTTTGGATTTTATTAATGTTGGTTTAATGTTTTAAATTGTTTCTCAAACTTAAGAAATTATTGTAATTTTTTAACTTTATAGTTATTTTGCCCTTTGATATCTCAAAATTTGTACAGGAATATTTAGATATCGTATTTAAAATTTATTTATATCTATAGGTGACTAAAAATTTCGTGGAGTATTGAAAACGTTTTTTTTCACAAAATTGATTGCTTTTTCTGAAATTTTATATGAATGCCAATATTTTTTTAACATCAATAAGTGTCTAGATATTTTGTAAAGTGTGTTAAATTTTTGTAAGTGTTTGAAACATAAATTTTGAATTTGTTGTCTTATTCAAATTTGTCGTTTCAGTGAGTTTCATAATCTTTTTGAGTGTCTGGAATGAAAGTTATCTAGTATAAAAGTGTTTTTATTTTTCCCTGTTGAAGTATTTTCATTGATAAGTCTCTATTTTGTGAGTGTCAGGAATATAATTCTAAATTCGACAAAAAAATTAGAAATAATGAAAACGAAGCAATTAATTTTCTGTAATTAATTTCAGTAATCAAACATTATTGATGTGCTTACAATTTTTTGTAATTAATTTTCTTTTCTAGCATTCTATATTTTCAATTGTCTTCGTATTTTTTCCAAGTCTCCTAAAAGTTCTATTTAATCTGCATTTGTCCCTAAATGCGTTTAAATCCTCGATACTATTTTACAATCGAGAAAGTCCAGCCGGGAACGACAGCTGCCGTCCACCCACGTTTGCTAAAATTAACGCCTCTTGCAGCTCCATCTGTGACGCTAATCCAATTAATGCCACTCATCACCAAGAATTAACTCGAAACAAAAAACGCTTCCTACTTCAAAAATTCTCACGCATTTTGCTACATCACGAGAAAATCTATTCCTCTAAAATTCGATGCCTTATATAAACAAATGAATACCAAAATTTTTCAATTTTTTCTTTTCTTTCAATGAAAATATTCAGTATTTTGTAAATACTATAAAAATTCACTAATTACAAGATACTTGCTAAAGTTTCATGATTTTCTGTACTTTTCGTTTTATAAAATTTTGAATTTGAAAATCCACTGAAGTTTTGGAAACTTGAGCTAATATTTTTAAAATTACTGATAATTTACTTGACAGGAAAGGAGAAAAAATTCGATGCATTTTATAAAGAACTGAATCCCAAAATTTGTCAATTCTTTCTTTTCTTTCAAAGAAAATATTCAAAATTTTGCAAATACTAGAAAAGTTCCCTAATTACAAGATACTTAATAAAAGTTTCATGATTTTCTGCACTTTTCGTTTTGGAAAATTTTGAATTTGAAAAGAGAAAAAATTCTCATACATGCATTAAAACTGCCAATTACCGAAACATTATCAAGAGTGAAATACTAAATGAAAATCAGGAGGACTCACGATGGCGATAAAATATTGTTCTTATCTTTTTTTTTTTTTTTTTTTCATTCCTCTTTGTCCTGTTCTATAGACTATTTGGAAGTTCGTGTGCGATGTCTGTGAAAGCTGGGTGCAGTAGCGGATCCAGGAATTTTTTTAGGGGGTTTTTTCATCTCAAATACACGGGAACCTCGAAATTCGTCCCTCAATTCAAAGTCTCACATCGTAACTTGATAAACTCACGACTAGACGAGATTTCAGTGTAGAAATATTTCAATTGCAGCGAATAAACAAATTCCAAAAATTCATTCATGAAGTTGTGAAACTTTTGAAAATTATATTTCTGGTTATCTTGCAGGGAAAAGAAATTCAAAGTTGGTGAATGTTTTTTCGTTTCGCGACTGATTTGGGGTAAGTAAAGAGAGCTACGATAAAAAAACGGGACGCACAAAAGATGCGCTGGGAGAGTTCAATGCCAGATCAGATCGGAGAGACGGATAAAAAAGGGAGAAAAAATAAACGGTCGCGGCCCGTGCGAAAGTGAGATTTCGGCCACGTCCCACGTTCCCGCGTCATTTCCTTTCAAAATAACGTCGGGAACAACAATTTTTTTCAACTTTGTAACGACCAAAATCCACGATTTTGCAATTCCAACGAATTTTTCATACTCCTACAATTCAAGATTCTCGGATTTTCCAACCACTTTAAACAATGGTAGAATTAATTATGATTTCATGTAAAAATAAAAAAATCGGAATGATGAACTTGAAAATTAAAAAATAATTTAAGTGTGCGAAAATGATCGCAAATGTACTTACTAAAATCTAGATGACGTAAAAATCGTTTTCAGTTAGTTTTCAAATTTGAATAGAATTCAGGATACTTAATTTCACTAACTCAAAAATAACAGCAATCCTTGTCTTAGAAAAATTATAATTATAAATATTTAGCTGGTATAACGTAAAAAATGAATTTGGGAAATTGTTTTAACCCATAGATAAAAAAAACGAGCATTGATAAAAATGTTAAAAGTTTTATAAACTTTGAACACTGAAGCATCGAATTCTAGAAATTTAGACATAAATTCATAAAAATACTGAAAAGAATTTCGAATCATAAACAAATTGAAGAAATACTAGAAGTATTAAAATTAATAGAAATCTTCGAATTGTAAAAAGAACGTTTATAAAAATTAATAGAAATACTATAAATCTATAACAATGCAACAAAAAATCTTATAAACACTACAAAAAGAACAAAAATATAAAAAATCCACAAAATATGCAAAATATCTATTGAAAATCAAATAAAAAAAATTCTAGAAATCTATATAGTAATCTACACAGAAATTAAATACCCATAAAAATATCAAAAAATACTCCAAAATAGTATGAATAACATAAAATAAGGATATTATAGAAATTCCCGAAATTTTTGATGAAATGGTTTTAGTTATAAGATTTTAAAATTTTACGACTTTCGGAGTTTCAAAGTTACATAAATTTTCGAGTTCAGAATCTACCATTTTCTACATGCATTTTTAATGTAATGCATTTTAATTTTTGTGATTTTCAAGTCAATGTAGTTAGAATTTTGTTTTTTTTCTAATACATGTAATATTTTTAATATTTTCTCATTATTTATAAAACTCGAAGGGTTTTCCAATATTATAAATTAATGTCTATATAGCTTTCTGAAATTCAATGTTCTGGAATCAAAACGTTCTAAAAATTTTAATTTTTTTGAGATTTTTAAGAAATTAATATCGAGACCGATTTTTTCAAAAAACCCCTTCAAACATTTTTCCTGCCTACGCTTTTGTTTATTTTTGTAGTATTTAAATTTATTATTTATTATAGTGAAATAGTATAGATACAATACAAAATATGAAGTCAAAATATACTTTATACAGTACAGATTATGTAGCATTAGGACAGTGTAAAAATTCCATTTCGCTGAAGTACCATGAAAAATTTTTCACACTCATCATTGAATTTTCGTGATTCAATAATGTTTTTTTTACGTAATTAACTAAAATAACTTTTTTGGCAGTAAATTTTTTCACTTTACTCAGTATATAAAGATTTCTAAAAAATATACTTCTTTTTGAATTTCATAATTTTTAACTTTTGACGACCTACTTCCGGTACTATGATTTTTCAATTTTACGAATTTCAAAGTTTCAAAGTCATATAAATTTTGAATTTATACAAGAATTCAATATAATAAAACTCGATTTTCGTGATTTTGAAGTCGCTGATTCTTGAATTTCGTTTTTTTTTTTAATAGTTCAAATATTTTTCATATTTCCTTTTTATTTATACAAGGGTTTTCTGATACTAGAAATTTCTCTATAGCTTTCTGAAATTCGATGCTATAAGATTTACAGTGCTCCAAAATTTTTTAAAATTTCATAAATTTCCAAGGAAATGACATCGACTTAAATTTTTCAAAAAACCCCTAACAAACATTTTTTCTACCAACGCTTATGATCCACAGAATTCAAATCATACACGCAAAAAATAAATTGCTTACAATCAGTAACGTGTTACTAAAAAATGACTTCGTCGTGAAAAATACTCAAAAGAATTACTTACTTGTATCGAGTAATGAAACGTTGAAAAGAAGTGATGAATTACTTAGAAGTAGTAAGCATCACTTCTTTTTAACCTTCTGTTAACTCGATACAAGTAAGTAATTACTTTTTTTTAGTATTTTTCACAAGGAAGTCATTTTTTAGTAACGCGCTACTGATTATAAGCAATTTATTTTTTGCGTGCAATCAGAGCGGCTACCAATGTTCCCAAAAATTTTTGTTACTCAGAAAAATAAGCGTAATAATATAAATATTAATATATTTAATTCATTCAATTTTCATAATTAATTTCCTGTATAATCGAAGAAGTTTTCAATAAACCGTTTCATTATAAAATCATGATTTTGGCACTCCGGAACTACGGGTTGAGAACAATGGCAGCTACGAGTTCTGCGCATGCCCGCGTAACGGCCATTTCCAAGCAGACGCGCGCACGCAGCGAATCGTTACCCAAAAATTTTGAATCCATACTAAAAAAACAAACTTCGCTTGGAAACCAAGACTTTCTAAGCGACGCTAATTGCATCTCAGGAATCATCGCCATAGAGAAAACAATGCGATGATCCGAGCGCGAAAAGTCGTAAAACGACGACGCGAGTATGTCACGGTCGGACCGAATGCATTAGAAAATTGTCAAAAAAATCGAATAACTGATGTTTCAACCGTTAGATAGTATTACAATAGTATTTTCTCAATACTGACAACACTTCAGACTTCACTGATAGTCTCAAAGTGTTGGAAATCCTCGAATAACGGGTTAAGAAAAAGAAGTGGAGCACGAATGAACTGGCAACGTCACGTATGATAAGCGGCAACGCCGCGGGTCGTTTAAGATTTTTCTGAAGCCTCTGACATCGAATGTATATTCGCACGCATGCACGCACACCAAAGCGGCCTTGGCGAATCGATAAAGCGTTTTCGACTTTCGACGTTTCTAATTGGTCCGCTCAGGGTAAACTACCCCGTGATTGGCTGTAATTGCCTCAATCTTAGATTTTCGCCAAGGCTTTTTTGAGCTTTGTTTGCCATATCGAAAACGGCCTCATTAACTGAAATCATTCGCAACTTTGCAAAGTTTAAAAATATGTTTCAAACTATACTTCCTTTTTGTCTTTGAGCGAAGCCCGTGACTTACATGCTCTCAATTATTCAAAACTTCGGGGGTTGCTAAGGTTGAAAACCAAGAAAACTCCAACGTTTATTTATAGGCTTGAACCTGGAGAAATACACTTTTTATCGATTTTCCTTGATCTTGGGGCATTGTAAACCGCGTTCGTGGTCTATTTTTGAATTGTTCACATATTCTATATTCGTGTCTACACAAAGACGAATTTAGAAACTTGAATCTGGTTGCCAGTTATTGCGGGGAAGCGAGGAGAAAGGGGTAGAGAATTCTTATTTGGAAATTGAGGGTTTCAAACTTTCGAAAGTGAGCGATCCTCGTTTGAAAAACTGAAATTCTATTGAAATCACATGGCGAGAAAAAACTTTCATGTTCTGAATCTCATTGAGGATTTCAGGTTTTTTGAATTCTATGAAATTGAATGTATTGAAATGCTAAAATGATTTGATAACTTGGAAGTGAATATATTTGAAATTGGAATTTTCTGGTTTTCTCGTACAAATGATTTAGATTTCCAAGAAAATGTCGGAGTGAGAAACTCGTAAAAGTTTAAGTAGGTTAAGAAATTGAAGATCATTTTTTACAACAAATTTGCATTTTGTAATTTTGAACAAATTTCACTAAAAAATTTGAAGCATTGGAAGTATAGAAATAAAATTTTCAGTATTTTAGAACTTATATGAAAGAATATAGAAAAAACATCATAATCCAATGATTTTAGGGAATAAACAAGGAAAAATTCAAAATCAATACAAAATTTATAGCTCAAATCGAAAACTGTAATCGATTCAATGTTTTGAAACTGCGGCAGTAATATTTTCAGTTTTAAGATAATTTCATGTTCATAAAGTTTACAACGTCGACAAATCACACGAAAATTTTTTTCAGAGATTTACCAAAAATAGTGTAAAACCTTGAATAAATAAATTCAATGAAGCCCTTAACAAGGAAATATTTCAAAATTTAAAAATACAAAAATTCTAAGAATTTTTATTCAAATTCTGAAATTTGAAATTCTAAATTCAGAAATTCTGATTCAAACTCTGAAATTTGTATTCTAGATTCAAAAACTCTTATTCAAATTCTGACATTTTTATTCTAGATTCAAAAACTCTTATTCACATTCTGAAATATAAATTCTAATTTCAAAAATTCTGAACTGAATTCTGGAATTTGAATTCTACATTCAAAAATTCTGATTTAAATTCTAAATTTGAAAATTCACTGAAAAAATTCAAGAATTCACTGAAATAAATAACAGATTGAAAGAACTCACTGTAAAACTTTACTGAATTCTGAAAATTCCGATTCATATTCTTAAATTTAAATTATGAATTCAAGAATTCACTGAATTCAGTCGGAAAAATTCAAGAATTTAAAAATTCTGAGATTTCTGATTCAAATTCTGAAATTTCAACTCTAAATTCAGAAATTCTGATTCAAATTCTAAAGTTTGAATTCTAGATTCAAAAATTTTGATTTAAATTCTGAAATTTGAATTCTAAATTCAAAATTTCTTATTCAAATTCTGAAATTTTTATTCTAGATTCAAAAACACTTATTCAATTTCTGAAATTTAAGTTCTAATTTCAAAAATTCTGAATTAAATTCTGAAATTTTAATTCGAGATTCAAAAATTCTGATTCAAATTCTAAATTCGAAAATTCACTGAACAAAATTCAAGAATTCACTGAAAGAAAGAACAAATTGACAGAATTCACTGTGAAACTTCACTGAATTCTGAAAACTCTGGTTCATACTATTAAATTTAAATTATGAATTCAAGAATTTACTGAATTCAGTGAGAAAAATTAAAGAATTTAAAAATTCTGATAATTGTGATTTAAATTCTGCAGTTCAAATTCTAAATTCAGAAATTCTGATTCAAATTCTAAAGTTTGAATTCTAAATTCAAAAATTCTGATTTAATTTTTGAATCAATAATTCAAATCTCAAGAAAAATTTCTCGTGTGATTTTTCAACGTTGTAAACTTTGTCAACATGATAATTTCAAAGTACTGGAACTACAAAGATTCAAATTTTTTTTTCTTTTTGAATTTTCATCTGTTCATTCATGAGAACTAATTTTTTTCTTAAAAAATCAAAAATATAAAATAACATGGTTATTAACAAAACTTTGAATAATTGCAGCAGAATTGATGAAATTCCCAATTTTCAACCTCCAAAATCAACAGGTAAAAAAAAAATTCACGATTTTCAACTTCTTTAATCAAAAATAACGACTTAAAAATACAAAAATTAAAAAACAAACATTCTCAAAGTACACCTCAAAATTTCCGACGTTCAAACAAACGAAGCCAAAACATTTTGACCTTGTCAATACGATAAACGATAAAATGAAAACAATAAACCTATAGCCTTCTATATCAATAAAATTTGACGCTGAAAACGCGTGAAAATAACCCAGCAAAAGAATTGTTAGAAACGTATATAGAATTGCAATTCGTACGCGACCACGTTGCAAAAATAGAGCGAAACGCTCGTAAGTTTTTATCGCCGATTTTTATCGCCGGGAAAAACTATCGACTTTTTTCCCCGAACACCGGAAAAAGCATTACTTTTCCCCTTCTCCGAGAATCGCATACAAATTGCCCTCGATCGTTTTCTGTGTTTACGTTGTTTTATTTATGTTATCACGGAAGCCGAAAATGATATAAAAGTCAGAAAAAAACCGTTGGAATTGCTTTTCGATCTGAACTCTCCTGAAAATTATCGAGTGTCTGAAATTACCCGAAACTCATTCTTTTGGCATATTATCCCGGTAACTGAAAGTAGATAAATTTGTATTTAAACACCGAAAAATTTCTAGTGATTGTTTTGAAGTTGATTATTTTTTGTTATGTCTATCATGGATTTTTATTGACGATGTTTTACATCGAAATTACCACAAAATAAGAGGTATAATGAAAGAACGAGAAAGAATTATAGTTATGGATTTGGTTTATTTTTAAGTTTTTGGCGAACTATTTTTCTCAATATTATAAATGAAATTACTTTTTGAAATTAAAGTTAAATATTCTTTTTTAAAGAATGATTTTTGGTTGATTTTGTAATGTAACTAGCAAAACTTGTTATTTTCAAGTGATCCACACATTTTGCAGTAAAGTTTCAATCCAAAAATTGGTTGCAGTTTACTCATGAAAAATTTTATCAACAATTTCTAGAACTTTCTTGTAAAAATGTTTTATAGATTCATCATAATTTAAATTTTCTTGACTTTTTAACCATACAACCAAATTTCATAAGACTCAGAAAAAACTTTTTGTTTGAAGAGTATTCGTTTAAATTTGTAATATTCAGATGTTTTCGTATTATTTTGACGGTCTTTGCTATTTATAATGTCAAAAATAACACAAAAAATGTTCTTCTGTGTCAATGTTTGATTCAAGAAAAAAAAAATGTGAAAAAAAGTTCTTATTGAAAACGTGAGTTATTGTTTTTGAATTTTTTGAATTGAGTTTTGCTTCCAAAACTTTGAACGAAAAGGTCAACATAACGAAGAATTCTTTTACAAAATTTTGTTCAAGTCTTCTTGATTACAGATGAATAAAAATTTCGTTCAGTATCTAAAACCTTTTATTTTTAAGTTATTGACTTTTATAAAATTCTATTCAAAAATGCCTTGACTCATAATAGTCTTATTTTTTTTTATAAATGTCGAAAATTTAGATGTCATTTGAATTTTATATTGAAATGTTTCATTTTTGAGTACCTTAATATTTTAGCGAATTTCACATCAATAAGTGTTTATAAATTTTTTGAACTGTCTTTATATTTTTAAAAAATTATTTATACAAAAGCGTCTTGGTCGAGAATCATCTTAAAATTTTTTGAGTATCTAGAATAAAAGTCATCTAGTATGAAAGTGTTTTAATTTTCAAAAACTTTCATATTTTTTCCTGATCGAAATGTTTTCATTGATAAGTGTTTGTTTTGTGAAGTATGAAGTATCTTCATTTTTTTGCAAGTGTCTGAAGTATAAACTTAAAATTTAACAAAGAAATAACAATCACGAAGAAAAAAGCAATCCAAATTTCATAAGACTCAAAGAAAAACTTTACTTTTGAAGATATTTGTTTAAATTTGTAATATTGCTATGTTTTCGTATTATTTTGAATGTCTAACATATCTTTCAATATCTTAGACTAAAGTTCTTATTAAAATAAAAACCTTGAATCGTGAATTATCATTTTTCAATTTCTGCTATTTCTCGAAATTTTTTATGAGTGTTAAAAAGAATAATCTAAAATTCAAAAAAGAAATTAACAATCACGAAGAAACAAGTAAACCAAATTTTAAAAGACAAAAAACAAACTTTACCTTTGAAGAAAGTTGGTTCAAATTTGTAATATTGCGATGTTTTCGTATTACTGCACGGAGAGTAATTTTTGGCTACAGCAACCATTCATTTAGTAAAATATGAGCCCACGAAAGTTTTGGGTAGTACAACCAAAACTTCAGGCATGATAATCAAATGATTGGTTATTGCAACCTGAGAATCAGTCATAAAAATTGAGCATTAATTGCTATAACAAAAGTTTTGGTTGTCATAACCAAAGTTTCGGTTGTGAATGTCTTTAATACGTCTTTGAATAAAGTTCTTATTTAAAACAAAAGTTTCAATAGTGAACTATTCTTTTCATTTCTGCTACGCCTTGAAGTTCAATCGATAAAATGAATATAATTCATCTTACATGTCACGTGATGTCACTTTTTCGTCCTAGGCTCGAAAAACCAACTTTTCGAGCCGGGGACGGAAAAAGAGTGACGTTATGAGAGTCATGTAAAACATCGTGTGCACCTCTCGGAGGTATCTTTTTGAAAAAACACTTGCAGGCAAAGGAAAACCGCCGGGACCACGTTCCAACCCCGAAAATCCCCGAAACTCACCCTTTTAGCCTCCTCTTCCTCGTTTTTCCTCTGCATCTCGACCACTAATGAGTAGTCCGGTGCGACCGGGGGGAAAACCCACGTGTCCTTCGGCGGCTCCAAGCTGATTTTCTTCACCCGTTCCATCGTGTCAATGGGTATCGTCACCTCGGGGATTTTCGTCTGCACCGTGTCCGGCGACTCCTTACTGATGTCCTCCCGCGAGTCTCCTCGTTTCCGCAACTTACTATAACGAACAAGCCCAATTTCGTCAATCACCCGACATTTTTCACCGCTTTTCCGCTCATTACACCGTGATTTATACATTTATTTCCCTACCTCGGAAAAACCTAGATTTTCGCTAAATCACTTCAGGGGCGTAAGCACTTTCCGGGGGAATAATTTTGGGTTTCGAGTGATCCTGACACGTACACGGGACCGCGGGGCGGAATCCGTTCGGTGACACGACGTTCATCGCACGAAATCGAGAGCCGTCTGCAAGCTGCTCGCCGCGCGGTTACGGGCTTTATAGAGAATCGAGGGGGGAAACGAGCGTAGGCAAGGGGGGAGGAAGGGGGGCGGCGGCGATCAGCGTCACGGCGCGTGCCACGTTTGGCGCCTCCCCGCGGGCACCACGTGCAGCCAGCACCCGGGGAACTACTCTCTCCCCGTAGTGTACGTATCTCTTAGCGACTGCAATGATTCACGCGTACCACGATGATTGCCCCCTCCCCCCCACCCCCCGGACGAGGTTCTTCCGGCGAAAAAACCCAGCGAAAATAACCTTAACCGCGAATATTGGGAATGGTGTTGATTGTGCACATTTTTTTGAAATTAAATAATATAATTGATTGTAGTACACTTTTCCCAAAATAAAGTTTCCCAACGGACATTTTTCCCAAAGACAGTTTCCCCAAAAAATGCAGTTTCCGAAGAAACATTTTCCCACAGTATATTTCTTCCAAAGTACATCTTTCCCAAAATACATTTTTTCAGGATATCTCTTTATAAATCATATTGATTTGATTTTATAAACTCAAAAAATTATATTATCAATAATGAAAATTTTGAAACAAACATTTTTCATAATAATTTTACATTCAGGTTTTTAAATTCAAAATTTGTCCATCATATAAGAATATTTCATTAAATTTTTCGTAAATGAAAAATTATTGGAAAAATTATCAGTGAAAAATCGAATAAACATAAATAAAAATGTATTTATAATTATTGAAATTTCCCTAGTAAATAAAATAAATCACTGTAAAATAAAACTCGAAATGACTCAAGATACAAAATAAGTATTTTTCGATTCCAGGGTCCAAAATATCAAATTATCAGATATTATATATATTATCAATTATAGAAATCCTGAAACATGAACTTTTCAGTATAATTTCCCAATTAAAACTTTTTCCAAATCATAATTAATTTACATGTCTGCAAATTTTTTTTTTACAA
>JAPYZL010001680.1:0-15322 GCA_030522825.1 Platygaster orseoliae | reverse complement strand
ACTTTAGCGATGCTCTCAAAGTGCCGAAAAACTCATTGACATTATTTATTTATTGTTAAAATAACAATAAACAATGATATTACAGATTAACCCAAAACATCGAGATTTTTGAAACTTTTATTTAACATTTTTCTTTATTATAGAGCAAAGAAGTCTCCATAAAAATTTAAATCCATAATAAAGAATACTTGTGAATAAAAGCTTTAAAAATCTCGGGGTTTTGGGTTAATCTGAAATATCATTGTTTATTGTTATTTTAACAATAAATAAATAATGTCAATGAGTTTTTCGGCACTTTGGGAGCATCGCTAAAGTAAGAAGAATCATGTGTCCAAATTTAATTTAATTCTAATACCTAGTTCCGGAGTTATGGCGAGTTTGAAAAAAAAGTTTATTGATTCGTTTTCGTCGTCCTTTTGATCGGATCTTCGCAGTACGCCCCCTCCCTTACTTACTAGGTCGAGCGCTCCCGCCGTTTTGCTTTCCGGGCCCTCAATTTGACATTTTTAAGAACGTTGAAAATTCCCATATAAGAAATTGTGTAAATGAAAATTTAATAAACTAAAAATTCCTCTACGTGCAGCTTGTTCATTAAGTTATATCATGGATTCCCGTTTTTCCAACGGGTTATTTTTCTGTAACAAATCGTTGACAAAATCAGAAAAACGCGAAATCCGTGTTTGGATCTCGCCCCGAGAAAGAGGGATAAAAATTTTTCCAAGGGTAAAAATTTCAGGCTTGTCTCGCATCCCGATGAAAAAGTGGAATAATGGATCGGCGACGTGAATATTTAATCAGACTTGCCTCGGTAAATAGCGCATAATACCCGCGTGTATACACGAGTACGGCGCGTTATCCAACGCTGCTGTCGTAGATATTCATCGTCGAGTATTCTTGCAAGCTTTAACCGAGGTCGCGGCTATTGCGTGAGAGGAGACGCCTTTTCCCATGCTCTCATCCTATCACGCGCCGCATAAAATTATCACCGTTTTTCCAATTTCCACGATCGGCCATTTACCGCAGTACGAATTTGCATAAAATACAAAAAGTAAGCTACTGCTGCAAAGAAAATTTAAAGTTATCAATTGAAAAACCCTCTTCACTTTCTTCTTCGCTCCTTATTTATTATTAATTCATATCTCAACGATCCAAGATGGCTCCAAGATGATCGTTGAGATATGAATTAAAAATTTAAAGTTGTTATGCTATTTGTATGGGAAAGGTAGGCAAGTGATGTAAATGAAAGAAGGCATGAAAACGCCGAAAAATGACGGAAGACTTGACCCATCTACCCTCGAGCTCGTTAAGCGTACCTGCAGGTTTTCGCCCGAGCCGCGGATTTATCGCGTTCATTTGGACTCGGCGTCTAATTAAAATCTCGGCCGGAATTTCTGATGAGCCCCGAGAAGTACGAAATTTCGTTTCGCGCAATTTAAAGATCCGAGCAGATATAAAAGGAAGATAATGAGCATAATGCTTCGGGCGTCGACCCGGTCCCATAAAAATGGCCCGAAGATGACGCCGCCCTGCCAAAACTCGGCGCATTTTTTGGCACTTTCCTTTGACGTAGCACTTGGCAAACTCTTATTCTGGCAAACTTTCCGTATCCAATGGAAATTGATCGACTCGTAACTAGATTCGATTTGGCACGCGCAATTTTTCCGCCCGAAATAATTACCCATGATATTCGCGACCTGGCTTCTTTTCTTGTTCGCCATTTTTCATCTCGATTCGAGTTGCACAAGTTGCCGAATACACTGCAGGAAATTCATTTCACGAGTTATAATTGAGAACTTGAAGTGGATGACTTGAGCTTTCGTGAAAATGCGAGTGAAAAGTGAAAACTACAGTTTCGTTTTTTTTTTCAATGTATATTTTCACTTAAATAACAGAATAGAAATTCTGCATTTCTTGGAAAAATGACGTTCAGTAAAAAACAGAAATATTATCTCTTGTTTGTACACCGATCCAAAAATCCAATAAATTTTTCGAATATTAAAAAATTAGATTGTATCACTCAATCATATAATAGTTCTTTCAACTCCACCTAAAGAAAAATAAAAAATTGTTAGTAACGTTGAATATTTTTTCGATTTCGTTAATTTTCAAACTTGAGGAGTACTTGTAATGTTGCTAATTTTTTGTAATGGATTCATAAGAGGCTGCATGAAAATTCCAATAGTGTGCTCTCGGTTTGGCAAAAATGAATTTTGCGTCGAACGGAGGTCAATTATAGGTCGAAAATGCTTTGTGCCTTCCTTTGACTCGCGGATGCAAGAAGCTCATTTCCATGACGTGGCGCATTTCCGTGCGCGAATATATTGTGCTGCTGTGGCAGAAATGAAAAGCAGCTTCCACACACAAAGCCACGCAACAGCTGTTCCACGGGCCCTTTTGTGATTTCGTCCGGGCTCGGTAATTATTATACGCGGGTTAAAACGGACCCGGATTATCAAAACAAACAAGCGCAAAGGCTTTCTCTCGAAATTCTAAAATAATGGCAGTCATTTTTTCGTCATTGCTATATAGCCAACATTCGACGCGGGTTCTCGTGTTTCGCCGGCTAACGCGACGCTGAAAAAGAAGCACTAGGATTTCGGAATGCGCGTTAAATGAGCGGGCTTTTGGTCAACAAGAAAGAATTGATAAATAAATTTCAAGCTTTGCTGATTGTTCGAATCGCGAGAAAGGATTAATATTTCCAAAATTTATCAAAAAAGTCTATTGAAAAATTCGCTTAAAGTCTTGCTTCATTAAAAAAATTGACTAATATCAGTCGATTGTGAAAATTGGTTATTTTATCAATTATTATTTGAGAATTCTCATTTATTAATCACTGTCTAGCGCATAAAAGTGAAAGAAAAAAATTGTGAAAATTTTTTCTAGATTAAACTGCTCTGCGTAATACATAGATATCCAAGAATACTAATACCTCCCCCCCCCTTCCTGCATTCTCGAGAGTGAAATCATCAAAAGTGAAAATGCATTATAGTCAAAAATTTTGAAAACTTTAAAAACTTGGATTGCAGCAGTTTGAAATTTTTAAAATTTTCATAGAAATCCAAATACACGTAAAAATAATGAAAATTGTATGAAAATTTAAAAAGATTGTTTTGACCTAATGAATGGCGAAAAAAATTGAAATCTACGAGAATACTAAAAATTTGAAAAACTTGTTTGAAAAAAAAAAATGAAAAAATTTCAACCTCAAGGCCATTGGCTATAAGGGAATAAGAGGAGAGGGGATTGATTTTGAGAAAGACTAATCTTTCGCAGCGAGCTCCGCTCGTTGTATGATGCACGTTAAGAGGGAATAATCGCGGACCCTGCGATGATAACAATCTCGGTTGTAGTCGATGCTTTTATAAGGAACTGCGTTATCTGGTTTTGCGCGCGAGGCGTTATCATCGTGCAGTAGTTCTCCCGCAAGTACGCTTCTCCCCGTTTGTGCTATATTTATAAACTTAGCCCGCTGGAATCGCAAACTCGCGCCGAGTCGATGCTGATGAAAGATGACAGGAAATTGTTAAACATTTACTCGAGTTTCGGTAATCAATTATAGTCAGGAATGTTGAAAAGTTGGTACAGAACAATAATGATGGTTAAATAATCTAAGCGAATCATTACAACGATAAAAAAAATCTAATAGTCTATTCAAATATTAGAAACTCGTATTCAGCTTTCAGCGAATAATCGGGCCCTTTTAAAGATAATTCATAAAAACAACAACAAAAACCTGTTAAACTCCAATAAAAGTTTCACATTGTATTAAGCCTTTCGACTCTCAAGATTTTTACCTCGATTCTTACACTTATCATTGCCAAATGATCAATTTTTTATTATATACGTTTAAAACTTGAGGGGAGCATCGCTTGAAAACTAGTTTTTTAATGACAACATAAAATGACGAGTGGAAAAGATTCAAAAACGTCCACGAGCAAAAAAAATATTTTTTCCATTTGAAATTGTCTACAGCAAACAAAATGTAACTTGTCGCTAATGGTTTTTGCAGTTGTGCTCAGAATGCTGGAAGTTAACAGGAAAATGCTCGATTTTAATTTGAAAGTTATAATCAATATAAAAAAAAAACTTGAAACATTTCGTTCGTGCTGTTTCTAAAGTATGTTTTCGCTTTGAATTTTTAATATTCGGTGTTGTTCGAATACTATAATAAATTCTTTACAAACAACAAGAACAAGAATTTCTTTAGATGTCATGGAACAATTTGATAACCAAATTATTTTGAATCTCAACAAATTTATTTCACCGAGTATTACAAAATTACATTTATTATGCAATTCAACTTAGTTTTCACTAAATTCATTTTTCGAAATTTGTGTCTTATGTACTCGTATTTCACATCTTTTAATAATTTATTTCATTTTTTAGCATAATATATTACAATTATCAACCGTTGAATATTAAAAATAACGTTCAAGTGAAAGGAATTTTTTTTTACTATTCAGTTAATTAAAAATATAACTTGCAGTAAAAAAATGTTTCATGTATTTTCATTTTTTTGCAAACATACGTGTATTAACATAACGGATATTAACTTATCGCGTTATCTTCAAAAACAATGTCTACTTTCTTATATTTCGAAATAATTTCGAGTTTGAAATCGTAAAGATAAAACATTAGAAATGTGAACAAAGAGCTAGTTCATGTTTTTTATCTCTTATGAAAAAATTCTGACAGGAAACATAGTGACAATCTCTCATTATTTTCTATGACAAATCCACCTCCTTGTTAATACCCCCCCCCCTTAAAAAAAACATAAGAAATGTTAATAATGAGCCAATTCATGTTTTTTACCTTTAATGAAAAAATTCTGACAGTGAACATAGTGACAACCTCGTATTATATTCTATGACAAATTCACCTCCTTGTTAATATGTCCACAAATGAGAATTCTGAAATCAACCTAGCTAACTCTCAAGATAATTGTTAAGTTATTTAAAAAATAACTTAACTATATTTTAACCATACGTTTTTGAACATGACTTTTATTATAAGATAGTAGCGTAAATGTTTAGCATTTTCAGAAATTTTTTACAGTGAAAATGATTTCTTCTTATCTTATAAATTGTCAATGATAAAAAGATTCCTAAAATCTAAACTTCCCGACCGTAATGCTGTTAATGCATTAAAACCTTAATAATAAAAACATTAATTATTGAAATGGTTCCGATTTTTCAATGTCTTAAAATAACTAAAAATAAAGCCTTAAGTACAAGTTGAGCAAGGGGTGCAAGTTTGAAAACCGCTATTAGTAAAAAAAACCATTGGAATACATTTTCAAACATGAATGTTTTTCTTCTATATCCGTTTGAGTAGCACAATATTTTCTTTCCGTTAAATTTTTCCGCCTTTTTCAGTATATGGATTTTATCGAACCAGGTACCATGTGTCGCGCTTGGCGATGGAAATTTTTAATAACGTTGGCAAGAGCTGAGTGGTGCGTTTCTTAAAAAAAAAAATAAAACATCCGAAAGCCACACTGAAAAATACAATATTTTTAACCGTAAAAGGCTCATTGATATTCGAACAGCACGTATTTTAACGAGTAATGAAACCCGGATGCATATACGAATGAAGAATATTAATTTTCGGAACGAATATAAAATAGAAAAAAATTGAAAAGTCTTGTTTTGTTGCCTAACAAGCCAATCGAACTCAAAACAAACGCATTGTTTTCTGGTCAAGAATGAAGCCCAATTACAACACCCGTGATCATTGTTGGCTCGCTTTGTAACGAATAAAGTGGGTTCATTTACCTTCTCGCGATTCGATATGAATGGGGTGATACGGGCTGTACCTGAATCCTTCTGTTGCTGGCGTTAATACAATCGTTGGAGCCCGAAACAGAGCGTAGCACGAATTATGAAACTAATTAGAGCTTTCTATGCACCCTCTTACGGTCATGGATTAATGTAATTGCGCTCACCTCTCTTTGATTAAATTTTCTCTTCGATCGCAAAATTGTCGTTATCCGTCCCGCAGCTGCTGCTGCTGTTGCTGCTTAATCCGCGTTGCCGGCCATTTTCCCGAAAAACCATTTTCCCGAATCCATTTTCCTATTCGCTTATTCGCAAGAAAATTCGAATATCGCTAACGTAGTATGAATCTGTCGAAATATTTTTCGATACTAGGTTCAAGTTTATACATGAATTTCGTTTCGTAAGTCGCAGCGCGAAAAACACGAGACGCATCGGTTCTGCAGATATTTGCATAGAAACGCGTTTTCATTAAAAGACTTCAGGATTAAAACAGGGGAATTCGCGAAATGACGCCGATGGCATGGTTTCGCATTCTTGGGGCTGTATTATAAATACCTGACGCACTCGATCCCTCGGTATTATCGTTTTCTCAGCGATTTATGTTTTAATAAGAACCAGGAGCAAACAATCCCGAAATCCAATGCATTTCACTTTGATATCAGTCGATTCTTTTTATTTTTCATGAATATATAAAAACAAAAATAGAAAAATAATTCGAAATTACGATATTGCATCGTCGCAATTAGAGACGTTAATTACATTCCACGTCGAAATGAGGAAAGTCATGTAAAATGAGCTGTGGCAAATGTAAGTTGTCGGGGGCAAGAAATCGTGATCCACGCGACGTTTTTTTGAAGCTCGCATTTACTACCCCAGCGAGTCTCGCATGTTGTGCACCCTCGGGGTCAGCCATATAACGCAAGCAGGGGTTCTCTGACCTTTCTCCGCTCGGAGAAAAATGCAGTCGTAAATTTTGTTAACATGGAGCCGGCGTACGCGGAAAACGAGTAATTTGTACGCTTGCTCTTGTTTCTAGATTTTTCCCCTGGTTACGCTTTTTGCACTCGTATAGTCGCTTTTAATAAACCATTTCGTCGATTTCATTAGCTTTGACGCACTTCAAGTTTCATGTTTATTTATTCACGTTCACGCATTTAAAAGTCCAACAAACAAAAAGTAACTTTAGAGGTACTTCAAAATGTTGTTAGTTTTCTCCAGTTACAGGAAATCTATATAATTCGAGAATTGATTACATAAAATTAAAGATCGAGTTTGAATTTTAAGTTGTGTCTTGATTTTATTGCGTCTTGAAATGAGATACAATGTTGAAAATGTAAAAAAGAGCATTTTGAGAATGTTTAGATATTTCGTGCAGTAAGACTTTCGCTCTAAAAAGTCCATCTTACTTTAAGACGTGAAAAAAATTAAGGCACGACTTGAAATTCGAATATTATCTTAAATTTAGTCCATGTCCAAATTTATTTTCAAGCAAATAAATTTTAAATCAAGAAAATATGTCTTAAATTGGGAATTATTCCTTAAATTATACTGTAACAGTTGGATTTTCTTGATTTAATGTTGAAGCCTCGAAAGGACCTGAAGATTGTACAAACTTTGGACTATAATTAATAGATGTAATTGTAACTTAGTGACGACAAATATTCAGGAATGAAATTTCTCGCATCCACGCTGATTTGTAAGTCACGGAAAATAAGCTCGCAAATTTTTCAAATAAATCGAGAGCCTTACCTTGCATGAATTACATTGCCCCACTTGGATTCATCGAGAACATCCCCTGTTTACGTAGAAAACTTGCTCGCAAGTTTTCAAAATTAATCCACAAACTTTGTACCAGGATTTTGCAGTGCGCTCGCGTCATATGCTCTGGTCTTTCAACATTGCCGGAGGCCTTCTCCCTTGCTCGTATCCTCTTTCTTCATACACTTACCGGGCTTACAGCCTTTTCACTTTTTGCTCCTCGGCGATTTCCATTTTACGGCGTCTTTTATTTCGCTCGATTGCGCAAAAAAAAAACCTAGCAAAGGCAAACGCCGGAAATCTCGATTCATCATTCATAAATATCAAACAAAAAAGGCTCCGCGTTGTAGAAAAATGAAGGCAATGACGAAGCGGCAACGACGGTGACGCGTAAAATTGAGCGATTTCGAACCATTAAAAAAGAAATGACTCGTAAGGACGTCAACGTTGATTTACGATGACGGTCATCAACACGTTGATTCGCCGAAAATTCTGAAGATGGTTTTTAATGTTCGCGGTTTATCGCACAAAATAATTGACAACGTTTTTAAATTTTAAAGTTCTATAAATTTATTGCATTAATTAAAGGGGGAGACCTACCTAAATGGCTGAAATCGATCTCAAACTTTGCGCGTGGATTGCGGGAAAACTATTAATGATATGAACCCCAAATTTGGCGGAAATGAAGTTTATTCAATAAACTACAAGATTACATATGTCGTTTTGCAAAAATATTGCCTCGTTCGCGAATCCAAGCCTTCAAAGTACCACCTTCAGATTCTGCAGAGGCAAACGGTGGGACTTCTACAGCTTCGGGAACTTGATATACAAAAAAAATGTTCATATAAATTTGTTAGATATTTAACTCTACTATAACTTGACATTCTTGCAAATTCGAGAAATGTCAATTTCTGGAGCGTTGTTGTAGGTTTAATATAAAAAAAAATTATAAAAATCGGTCAAGCTGTTCCTTCTCTATCTGTCCCATCGTTTTCCACTGCAAGTAAGACTTTGAAGGCTTGGATTCGCGAACGAGGCAATATTTTTGCAAAATGACATGTATCATCTTGTAATATATTGAATAAACTTCATTTGTGCCAAATTTGGAATTCCTTTCACTTATGGTTTTCCCGCAATCCACGCGCAAAGTTTGAGACACGATTTCAGTAGTTTAGGTAGGTCTCGCCCCTTAAGTATACGGGCAACTTACAAACCCATTCATTACTCCTTTTTTTTCGAAGACCGTATTCTTATCAACGCAACACTCTGCAATGCGACGAAAAACTTGTAAAGAATCAAAAACTTTTCAAACTTGGCCCACGACAGGAAAGTAAGTAAAAAAGAATTCATGTGCCCGTAATTACTAAAGCCAAGAGTCCGCGTTTCCTGAATTTCGGTAAACATAAAATCTGGATTGGCCGAGTTTGTTGAGCCGGAATGTAATTAGTAAGACTCGCTCTCGGCGTAATTAACTCGTATATGAAGAATCCCCGCCGACGTCGGCGTGATCTCAATCTCGCGTCTGACTAAACTTGACACTGTCCCAAAAACGTCACGCGCCCCGACAAATGAGCCGCGCGCGTCGTCGTGTCAATTTATCGTCGCGCGATAACATTTTTCCACGCAGAAATTAGCCGAGGGCTTATTTATACTAGTTTGTTTGGCACTCGAAAAGTTATAATTTGCAAATAAATAATAATAATAATAATGTTTTTGAAATAACGCCTGCACAGGTCACGTGACGAGGGCAAAAAAAGACGAAAAACGTAATAGGTGTTTGATAAATATGAAACAAACAGCTATTTGATGCGAAAAAGCTCGCTGATTTTTTCCGGCATTCCGTGGATCGAATTACGGTGCGAGATTCGAGCGTGATTGCGCGCGGTGGAAAAAAAGGCTCAATGGAACGCGAGGCCAAGTCGCCCATCTGCGATAAGACCGCGGGGCTGTCGACCCGCTTGCGCAACGACAATGAGGGTCGAGCTCTGCTGCCGTGTTTAGGCTGCAAATGCCTTAACGACACAACTATTATGCCAAGCTCTTTCCGCGGGGCGTGCACGGTGCGTTTCTCCGGCCAACTTTTATTCTCACGATAAAGAAAATTATTGTCCTCGACGCTCGTTATTTTTCAGACTCGAGAAACGGACAAGTTATGAGAGTATGTCCATTTCGCGACGGACGAAACCCGACCGGGTTTTGCGATATTTTTTTTCACGTCATCAAGGGCGGTTCTACTTTTGTACTATCATGAATTTACATGAAAACCCGCGAGTCGTTTGATCTCTATCTGACACCAAAGGCGTAATAGGTTTGAAGCTAATTAATCGCGCGGGTTTCACCTAAAGAGCCGACGCTTGCCTGCTGCCTCTGGCACCCGTAACACGCCACGCTTCTCGGATAGATTTATGATCGATGAATGAAGAAATCGAGGGTAACAACTTTTTCATGAGCCGCTGACTGATTGTTCCTTATTACTTGTTATTGCTTCGCACTCTAATGCTTTCCTTCTCTAGCTTTTCGAAATTCAATCAACGAATTTAAAGAAAAATACAAGTGTTGAACATTATTTTTTTTTCATTCTGCCGTCTTCATCACCGGAACATTCAACAAAAGAAAATTGAATCCGTCACCTGAAACGTTTCCCCAGATTATTCGAAAAGCATCCTTTATCTCATTTCGCGCTGCACTTTTCATAACGTCTCGGTGATGTTAATTTAATTCTTGTTGCTGTGGACGGACGTGTCTCAACTCGGGAAAAAAAAACGCAAGTTTGCCACCGTGGAAGTTTCAAGTTTCCGGATCACCGCTCCAGGGAAATGCAATTTTTTTCAATCCATAAACTCCCGGAGTGATAAATTACGTCAAGCAATTATTTCCAATATGACAAAAATTGAGGAAATGTAAAGCAAAAACGATACTTGTCGATCATCGATAATCCAAACGTGCATTCGAATCTTGTCTGCATTATTTATTGTTAAGGTGGGACGGAGAAATAGCGAAAATATCGATGTCTTTCGCGCGGTATCGCGGAAAACGAGGTACGAAATTGATATATCGGCGTTGTTAACCGCGAGAAAATAATCACGGGATCCAATGAATTCTCGTTGAATCGTTTGCCGGCTCATTTTCGTGATTAATGGGATACGATTACGTAAATTTTGAGGGAAAGAAGAGAAGCCGATTGCGATCACAAAGCTCGGTTTCAATTTACACTCGAGGCGAATTCCTCGGGCTCGTTCTAGCGCGTTAAGGCTTTACGCTCCGTAAACGCGTGAAAAATATCAGATAGGCGCGATTCAAGTATATGAAATATCCGCATTTTTATGGATAAGTTCGACAGGGGTCGTACTTTCACTGAATAATAACTGTTTTATGATTTAATCAAAAGATTTCAACAATAATCCGAAAATCGGTAATTGGAGTTTGTTTCTCGTCAGTTTTAATTGACGCCTGAGCAATATTTTTCGCTGTATCAGCTTACTATGTGTGCGTCGGATGATAATTACTTTGGTTTTCGTACTTTTACAGATTGATTAATCAATAACGCTTGACGCGAGGCGCGTTTGGTGAAAATTGACGTTCCCTGGTTGCCATGCATTATCTAGGCTTACGCCGAGACTCGTTTCAGAACGTCTGCTACGACAACTAAAACTTGTTCTTTATAAAAAGGTGGACAATTCAACATTTTAAGGGGCTGTCCACATATTACGTCATCAATTTTTACCTATTTTTGACCCCTCCTTCCCCACGTCATCAACCATCATCATTCCGTAGACCCCCCCCAGTGTTGACGTCATCAAATCAAAACTACTGGCGCGAAATTTGAAAAAGGTGTCCTAAAATTTTTGATAAAAAGTTCTATTTTTATGATCACGTCATCATCTTTGCACCCTCCCCCCCTAACGTCAATATCCGTCATCAAACTCAATACCCCCTTCCCCCTAAAAGTGATGACGTAATATGTGGACAGCCCCTTAATAATTTCAAATTAAATTTTCAAATACTCGGGTACATTATTCATCAGCACAAGTCTTAGATAACAGCGTCCTGTTAAAAAGGTGGCCGGAGAAAATGAGAATCTCGACAACAAAAGGCGATTAATTACCAATGAGTAAAATGTCGCTGCTTGAACGTTGTACATAAAGATTGCACGTAATGCTCTTACGCAAAATATGCCAATTGCCTGGCAGTCCCATAATTACACGTTGACCCTTTGTTCTCCGGCAGCCGATAAATAAATCCAAACGCTCAGCTCAGAATATGTTAATTAGGCGGCGCTGAATGAAAGTGTGAAAGCGAAAGGTCGTAAAATTAGGTTCGAATTACGGCTTGGAAAATTTCGGTAATTATAGATTGCATTCGTATAGTCTGCTTGGTTCTTAAATCGTTTCGAGTTATTTTGTGACGATTGGGAACCAGCCCAGCACTGAAACATTTATGAACATTCTATTTGTCAATCAAGCAGATGTTTTATTCAGAATGCCTGTCCACGCAGGCAACTGGGTTTTTTCTTTTTTTTTTTGCGAATCAGGGCGCACGGGTTTTATTTCGCTTTGACCGGCGCGATCGAATGAGGCAGCCAACGAAGCGCGCAAAGCGCTGACTGATGTGGAAATCCTTTGGCTTTAAACACACGAGCTCTAGTAGGGTGTTTGGGAATTGATTTTTTTTCTCTCTTTTGTCGTACGTAAGGAATCGATTTAGTGATTTCGCCCCCGACTACACGCGCTTGCAGGTACTTTGGCGTGGATTTTCTCAGCCTATTTAATTTCACCCCGTGCTCGTGTGATTGAGGATTTTACGAATAACATGCAACAACATTCCTGTTCTGGAAATTGTCTGATCAAGAACTAACGAGTTATTAATGACTCGCAACTTTGTTCTTTTCACCATCTAACAAGACGCTAAAAAAAGTAATTTGTAGTCTCGTGAAAAAAAAAAACTGTAAAAATTAGTTGGAAACGCTCGGAAGAGCGAAGCTTGACGAATGGATGATAAATTGAGGCTGGAGGCACAAATGTAGAGAGAGATAAAACTCTGGGTAAGGTATGAGAACCTTGACGAGTATTCGCAAAGTTAAAAATAATAACAAATATTCGATAAAGTTTTTAAAATGTCATTTCTTCAATGCCAGCACGTATCATCTTTAACAATCGCCAGGTCAAACGTTGATTCGTTTCGTCTGACAGCGTTTGACCCGATGTTTCATGCGCGCTTGGGTTATGACGTAATGCAAATTCACGCTTAAGCACCGTGGCGCACGAAACAAAATAACAATAATGAGTCGGAGAGCACTTTATAGTCTGGCCGTGTAAGCAGTACATTGTAAATGCACGAACAAAGGAGTATTAAGCGTATGTTCGGGCCTACGGCGTCGTTCGGTTTTCTCGGGCAAATATGCACAAGCCAATGTACTCGAAATCGTTCTTTACTCCTGCTAATTATTTCATTTTCTCTGCTTTGAACAATGGCCCTCGCGCCTCGAACATATCGAAACTTTCTTTCGCTCTGTCGGCGAAATTTCCGGAAATACCTCGGGGCTAGACGATCATTTATTTTATGAGAAAACATCATTTTCTGAAATAAATTGCATTAGGTACTCTGCCAAATTAATTACTATTTATTCAAGCAACAAAAACAATCCAAAGAGCAAAATTTTCGTTCTGGAAATACCGTCTCATGATATACATTGTTCCGTGTTTCACGCTCGACGTTTCCTCAGGTTTTATTTTAATCTCCTCAACCCTTGTTGTCGCTTAAAGAGAAACGACTACAATAATTCGGTGAGCGTTAGCGAGTAACTTTGGTCGAATTTCAGAAAATCCGTGGGTTAAAAGCGACTTGCGAAGGTAGATAATTGAAAATGATTACACACGTAAACCCAAACGCAGGTAGGTTTTAACAGTTCTCGAGGGAAAACTGGGCCGCAACTTTTCAGCTTGTACCATGAAATGTGAATAGGATTCTTTGAGTAGAAATCGCTGTTAATGAAACAATGCCGGATTCATCGCAACACGCCAAAAAGAAACATTCAGAGATTACTACTTGGCGACTCACGAATCGCATGAATTACTTTTTGCGTTAAGAGATTAACTGTATTGTTGGATTATGCGGTGCTTCATCATTACGGAATCGATGAATGTATCTCCGTTTTTTTTATGTTTTATTTTTTGTAATAGCACAAAATCTCTTCGAGAAATGCAAAAAAACCCAGTACGTCACTTGGATTAATCCATGATTAAGGAAAGAGGATTGTCTCTTTAGGGTAGCAGTGGCACGTGACGTGCTTCTGGCGGACTGCGACGCCTCGTCACGGATCGAGCAGCTCGTGCGTCACGTAGCCCTCTCTCACTCGCCACTCCCTTTGTGATTTTGAACGAGTTGTGCGACCCCCTCTGCCCCTGGATGTAACGGGCCGAGGCGCGCAATTTTCCCCATTGCAGACATTCGCCGGGTCATCTCGCGCGTTTTTTTTGCCCTCGCACAAAGACATTTACGGCCCGCACGTACCGAGACTCGGTTCCTCTGCACGCGCGATGAATTGAAAAATGGACTTTTGTCGGGGGTCGCGGTTCCTTATCTCGTGGAAACAGATAACGATAAAAGGGACATTCATTGTTGACGGTAATAGATTTCCTCCAAGTCTTCAAGAGAGATTGGGGTTATTCGGGACAGTGAATATTAGGGTCGTCCTTAGTAACATTGACTTTCACCGTTTCAACGAAATAGCGAGAAAATTTCCAAACTTAAGAGTCGTTTTTTTAAACGGATTTTAAAATAAAAAGCAAAAGTGTAAAAACAAATACTACTTTGTTACTCAAAATGTATTTTTAACTTTGAATTCTAACGTAACTAATATTCATTTAGTTTCCAATTCATTTAAACAGTAAAATGAATTTGATTTGCCGGTCTGAAATTCAACATATATTTAAATTTCCCGCGTGCGCCAACTAAACGGGCAGTCAAATCTTTCCGACAAACGTCAGCTGATTTCAATTCCACTCCTCATTTCATACCTCCGGTAGAGAAGTTTCACTTCAAAAATAAAGCTGCAAAAATTGTAAAACTTGTGTCCCGTGTCATACTACGATGTAATCTATCAGGAAAAAAAAAATTTGAAAAATGTGTAAGGTCCCTATTATTTTTTACAATAACTATGAAAAGTGAAGAAATCATTTTTTTCCGTTTTCGTTTATTGTAAAATGTTTAGGATTGCAAACACATATCTATTTCTAAGCACATTTCCAAAAAAGGGAAACATACAGCGACAAAATTTGTTCTAATAATCATGGAAAATGTGAAAATACAAGAAAATTAGTCATTATTTTCAATATAAATAAGTAAATTTGTTTCACTGGATCGTAAATTAATTGACAGAATAAAAATATTCAATTTTCCAATCAGTAAACTTAAGGGGGGGGGGGGTAAGGGATGACTAGAAACAAGAAACTCTTTTTTCGCTGATTTTTTACGGAGATACAACTCAAGCAAATTTATTCAAACTTTTTTTAAATTACAAAGCATCATCTAGAGAATATTTTGTTCAATTTTTGTAATTAATTATTCAAAAATAAGCCGGTGACAGAGCGTTTCCCAAAACGTCTTTTTGAAAACACGTTGTACGGTGAACACGATAACTCGGCGTAGAATTGTCGGAAATCAAAAAAATTGGTCAGTTTACTTAAAGTAAGAGTTGATTCTCCCCCCTCAATCGTTAGAAAGTTATTATTTTCGTTTTTCAACAATTCGTGGTCTATTGAAGCAAAAAACGCGATTTTGCGCTA
>JAPYZL010001666.1:0-20909 GCA_030522825.1 Platygaster orseoliae | reverse complement strand
AGCTTGTGCAAATTAAGATTTGTTTGGTTGAAAAACATTAAAAATTTGACTAAAAAACTGGGTGCCCCTATAAATTTGGGACACACTGTATAAACAATCTTACCCTTTGTAAAATTGATGCATCATTTTTGCTCTAATCGAAAAATAATAAAAAAATAATATGTGAATATACGAAAACAATTGTTTCTAGCTCTAAAATCGTACTATTGGGAGTGTCAATCAGGTCGCGTGTGTGTCTGTCATTATTTCTTTGGTTTGAATCACCAAGAGACTAGACAACTTTTAGCATTCATCCGAGTTTAGAAACTGCACTGCAATTAATTACCATATTATTCTTCTTTAATTAAACAAGGATTTCGCTGAAGTAAATAAAGGTTTGATGAAAAACAATTTATATGAACTACGTATGTAACTGTGAATTAATTCAGCTAAAGAGAAGTTAGAAAAAAAAGAAAAATTTCAAGGTAATCGAGCTTCGGAAGGAAAATCATATTCGTTCCTCAGTTCATGAAAAAGAAAGAAAAGATGAAATTTCTACATTTTTATGAACTTTTACACATATTGCACTTTCCTGTGAGTGCTTACATAATTTTTTTTTTTTGACGCAGAAAACTATCGGCTTGACACCGAGTACGAGAATCATCTCATCTACAAAGTGGCACTGGTAATACATTTGTTCAATCCCTTATTTCAAGAACATGAAATTCGTCATTAAAGATTAATTATATTAAAGTGAATTTTCGTGATTCACAGACGTAGAACTGTATTCAAAAGTTTAGTGGGAATTCTGGAGTTGACTCGTTATGGAAAACTTTATCAGTAGTTATCATGTACTTTAGAATTTCCCATAGGTTGTTAAACATTTGTGTAAAAGTTAGTGCTTTGTGAAATTTTCTGGCTAGTTGAAAAAAAAAATTTTAATATTTCGATGTATAATACACGAAGTAGTTATTCCATTCCAGATTTAAGTAGCGGAGTAGATTGAGTAGCATTTCAGTTTTCATTAGTTGATTCGCATTTTCAATGTAATTTCGTAAATTCGTGGTTCTAGAATTTCAAATAAATTATTTTCCTTTTCTTTTCCTTGCTAAAAAGCACTCAAATAAATTCAATACTACCCTGAAACAACAGTTGAAAAATTCCTGAATGAATTCACAACTCCAAGAGTCGTAAAATCTAACGACCAAAGCTTGATAATTTACACAGAAAATAAATTCGTACCCATGAAAACTTTGTGAATTTCTCTTTGGTCTTTTAATTACTTCGCTAATTGAATATACGACATTTATATTTGCCGCGACTTGTAGAGAAAGTTCTGTGAAGTTTTTCTGGGGCATCGAAAACTTGGGTGCACTTTAAAAATACCGCACATAACGACAACGTCAAAACTCCCACCCTAAACACTTATCACATTTTCAATAATCCTCAGCACGCCATTCCACTCCCCAGCAATAACCCAGTGAACCAGATTGATACAATTTCAAGTAAATAATACTTATCGTGAATTCTGATAAACTAATGTTTGCACTTTGAACTAGCCTTACGTAGAAAATCAATACCAGAGAAAGTCAAAGTGTAACTATGGTAAATACAGAAGAAATATGTAAAATACATTTATCGGTCAATTCTGCGGTGAACAATGCTTAATATCGTGAAATTTATGAATCGATTAAAAGACTTTTGAATACAAGAAAAATAATAGAAAAGTCATAATATAGCACATTATCTAGTAGGGATGGGATATATCAGTAAATATCAATAAGTTCCATCGCAATTTCTTCAGAGAAATGTATTCAAAAATTCATTGATGTTGTCTAGTACTTAATAAACCGTCATGTATGTAAAATTAAGAAAATTTACATAGAAAAATTCTTAGTTCTATTGGGGAACGTAACTTCCTTTTATTTTTGTAATTTACAGACAGTATTAATTTATTTGTACATGAATTATTATGTACATACATGCCTTGCATAAAAAATTTTTCATTTATATAAAATCATAATTATGTGGTTGAATATTTTTTGATTAAGTGCACATTGGGAATAAAGGCACAGTTAAGTAAGAATAATTGAATATGAAATAAAGTAACATTAAGTGGAAAAAAATGTAATGAGAATAAAAGTAACATTTTCCACTGAAGCTTAGAACTTTCTGATGTCATGTTTTATACATTTTAATTTGCAATAAGTTTTAAACTATCATAAAATAAACGACGAAAATGGTCTAACATTCATCTTGAGGCGAAAATGAAATGATTCAAAAAAAATTTTCATCACTCTAACCTCAAAACTAACATTTGGACGTGACTTTGAGGCTTTTGTGATGAAAAATTACGTTCGCAATCGTGAGCTATCGCCAATTTTGGCTTTGCCTATTTTGTCCCTTGCCTTCGGCTCGGGCAAAAACGTACGGCTTTGCCAAAATTGGCTCTAGCTCCCGATTACGAAAATAACTATTTTTATTTAGTGTCTTCATTTCTGGAATCCCAAAATTGAGATTATTATATTTAAAAATATCACTAACTATCAGTAAAACTACAATTCTTACTGATATTTTTCCCATCCTTATTACCTATTGTGTTTAAATGAAAAAACCAACCTTTTGACCATCTTTTTCTACCTATAGACTTCAAGAAAAACAATGTTTACTACTATGTGTAGAATTATATAAGACATAGAAGTTATTGAAATAGAACCTACCACCTTTTAAATTTCCACTTTTTAATTGTTCATGCTATCATGCTTTCTGTATTTTCAGTTTCAGTTTGTCAACTCTTTTCTGTCCCTGTTCTACATCGCGTTCTACATACAGGATCAAGGGCGATTGAAAGAGGTAAGAATCTGAAACATTTTTGAAAATAAAGTAAATATCAACTCAAAAGATCAACAAAATCAGAAATATCTTATTTTTGAAGCAAGAATGGTTTCTACGAGAAACAACACATTTTTTTTGTAAGGAAGGAAAATGATTGATTGCTAACTTTCGATGTTTTTTCAGCAATTGGCAACTCTTTTGATCGCTCGTCAAATAATAAGCAATTTAAAGGAATCCGCGATTCCGTACTTAATAGAGCAATTGAGACTAGCTCGTTTAAGTTTCGAGCTGTTCGGGGCCTTGAGTCCCAGCGAGGTGAAACCGCCTCCTGGAGAAACGCAGGAATGTGTGCTCAAAAGTGATAAAAACGAAGACAAAAACGAGAAAAACAACGAAAACAAGGGCGTCAGCCGTAATGTAAGCCAGGCCGAGCTCGAAAGTTCTCTCTACAAGGTAAGCATTTTTCAAATGTCATAGCTCTATTCTTTCGATTTTAAGAAATAGTAAGAAAGGACAAGCTTTTTTTCACGTCAGTTTGATTCAATCAATCAATTTCAGTATGATGGGGCATTTTCCGAGCACTTAGAGATGTTGTCGCAGCTTGGCTACGTGTGCCTTTTTTCTTCGGCTTTCCCATTAGCCGCATTAGCCGCATTGATAGGAAATTTATTGGAATTGCGAGGGGACGCGTTCAAGCTTTGTTTCGTACTTCAAAGACCTTTCGGGCAACGTGTTTCCAACATCGGAACGTGGCAGGTAAAGCAAACGCAATCTCTATATTAATAAGATCGAATTCAGCTAAATGTACAACATTTTCCAGAACGCGATGGAAGCCATGACTTTCATCGCCATCTTGGCTAATTGCGCCTTGATTGGACTTAGTGGTCAAGTACAAAGAATGTTCCCCGAAATGTCCGCGACCCAAACAATGCTTCTCATCGTACTTTTGGAGCATGTAATGTTCACGATCCGTTTCATTGTTATCAGCGCGATTCCCGACATCCCGAATTGGGTTGCAACGGAAATGGCGAAAGTCGAATTTCTCCGAAGGGAAGCTGTTAGGAGATTATCATCAACACCGTCCCCAGAACAACTACCGTCTACCGTCATAGGTAACACGAAAATGTTAAAATTTTATCAAGCTCGTCGTTTATTGCGTCTTTACTCTCAAACTCAGGGAGATTCGATGTGCGTCCAGCAGATAATGAAGAGGACGAAGTGTTGACTGGCTCGGAACCCACGCGGACGACGTTGCTCAGTGAACCTGGAACGCCGACGTTGTCGTCTGTGATCCATACCCCGAGTTGCCCGCCTTCTCCGGGTGGGATGAACATTTTGGGTGCCATAACAACACTGCAGGCCCAAACTCCAGGAAGCACCGGCAATGCAAGCGACATCAGAGGCTCATTTTTGGCCCACGTCACCCAAAGCGCAAGCCGAGACTTTCATCAGACTCCACGAGGCTCAATCCCGGAAGGAAGTCGAGGTTTGAATCTATTAGCGAAAATATTGAGCCAACTCATGCAATTTATTCCACGGTCCATTTCCGATCTACTTTTGATCCAACGTCATTTTCACGCCTTTATAAACTAAAAAAGCAGAAGTTGGATGATAGAGTCTAAGTGCATTTCTTTAAAATCAGAACTGCGCACAGAGAACATAAAAGCTTGGCGTGACTTCAAATAAAGAATTTCCATTTCAGGATTGAAGGATTCACACGAGACGATTGTTTTTAAAATTGTTTTTTGCTTTTTTCTCGTACAGCAGGAAGAAGCTCGAGAGAATGGCTGCCAGCAAAGCCAGATCCCAAAGGAAGCGGTGACAATTTCAACCATCACTTAACTATCGGTCCCCATGGCGGGGTCGACTGGGCCCGAAGATTGCATCTCGAGCACGGCCGAAAATCGAGCGATTCGGAAATCAGTGGAATGGGAAGTAGCAGTGGTACCGTCGCCGAAGACCCAGCTGCCTTGCATCGATCCACAGACGTGCTTGTTACCAAAGAAACCACTTGTTCGTCGGACGGCGATCTCTCGAGGTAATATTCAGATGATGCGATAATCGTTTATGTGAATAATACAAAGTTTGAGATAAATAAAAATAGTCTTGAATGTTGATGTGTGAGTATTGAAGGCATCAAACCTTCCTTGTTCTAGATCGTATGCTTGCAGTCCTATACCTCCCTGGTCCGGCAGCAAACACCAAAAACTCAGCGTCTCCCCGGATCTGAGAAAATCTCGAGAGTACCTCACTCAACCTCAAGAGCACAGGCCTTCGCAATCGTTTTTGAGCGAAAAAGAACCGGAAAGCGCTCGGAAACCGGAGTCCAGGAAAACGTCCACGAGTCATCCAGAAGAAGAGAAGCCCAAGGACTCGAAGGAAGAGCGGAAAGCTCGGGCGAAGCAGAGCCTGATGAAGAGAGCCCGAAGCGTAGCAATATTTTCCTTGAAATTAAAAGAAAAACGGGCCCGGGAGGCGGAAATGAAAAAAGTTGAGGCGGAAAGGGAAGCCAGGTGGCAGCAGCAGCAGTCCTGCGTAGGGGGTGAACTTTCGATGATTCCCATAGAAAAACTCATTTCCGTGGACGATATCGCGGCCATGGAAATGCGCGGGAAAATGAACCAATAAAAGTTGACACACCGCTTTGTTAGGAACCTTTTGACGATTGTGATATTTACATTTTATAATGATCTCGATGGGAAAAAAGGGACGTTTTGTCCGGCGAGTTGATCGATAGGAAATAGTGTATTATGCACCTGGGGAGAAAAAATGTCAAAAAACTGGGAAATCGAAATATGCAAGAATATAGCATTTCATATCATTGCATTGGTTGAAATTTAAGTTTAACTATAACCCGCAAAATTTATATCAAGCCGGATTTTTTTAAATGTTGTGATACTTGATTAATCATAACAATCTACGTTCGTAATGTTATTTTGTGTAAATATCATAAAATTCAATAAAAGTCGGTAAAATATATATTTTTTCATAGTAACTCGAGCTAATGAACTACTTTCCTTACCGACTACTTATTGGAGTAATATTGTACAATGTTGATTTTATTGAAATATTCATTATACTATCAATAAAAAACTATTAATTCCATTGATTTTCTCAAGATTTTTCCCGAATCATAGACATTTTTTATGCGATGCAACAATATGCAATGATATATTATTGCACCAAGCCTGGCAGAGGTTAGAAAATCATGAATTTTTTCGAAGAACTTGGTGTTCTTGTAAATCAGCTTCAAGAATTATAAAAAAAAGTTTCTTCCATGGTGCACATACATTTTACGCTCCTATGGACTTTTTTCTCGGCAGGGGGCGGATAAGAATACGTTTTTTTGTCCTTGGGCGATTGAGACGCATTTTATCAAACTTGGATCGGATCAGGTTGATGGAAATGAAGCCAGTTCTGCATTGAATTAGATCCAAGTTCGATGTAAAACGTTCATTTAAGTGGACAAGTTGATGAAAAAAGTAGAGAAATTTTTTGTAACGATAGAGTTGCGTAGGAAATCGTTTCGGTGATCCAAAAGCGACTGAGAAACATATAAAGTCAGCAAGCCTTCCATTTATCTCCGCTAAAATTTGGCTGTTTTTAAAACCAAATTAATCGAAAACGCTTCAATGTTATCGAAAGCATTTTAGACGCTAAAACGTGCACAAAAATTTGTCGAGCGTGAAAATTCTGAAAAAAAGCAATAATTACAGTTACCCCTAACACTAAGTTTTTACCTTAATAAAGTTTGTTTCTAAGTTATTTAGTCGATTTTATAAAAAATTCTTTAATAATAATTTATTATTGAATAAACAAGCCCTTGTTTCGTTATACTACTTTCAGTAATTTCTTCAAGTTCTTTAACTTTCATTAAGTCCAAACAAAAAAAGTATTTTGAAGCTCGACAAAAATGCTGCTCGTGTCCGATTATATACGGAATTGAATAACTCAGTACTTGAAACGATTTCTCCAAGTTTACCCTAATATTATAGCTAAAAAAAGCTTAGCGCCGCAAAATATTGACAAAATGGTATTTCGATTGGGTTCCTTGAAATTAGAGTTAATTCATAAAATGTTGTGTTCGAAAAAATATATTGTAGAAGAAAGATAAGTAGCTCTGAGATGAAAAACGAAATACGCCATTTTCCCATCAACGTATACCATGGTACGTTGATGGGGAAAAATAGCGGACTGCGACTTACATATACGTTTTTGGCTTAAAGCTGCTTATCCTCCTTCTATGAGTTAATAGTTTTAAATATCGAAAAAAAATTAGAAAACACCGCACAAAGATAACACGTTAGTCAAATCAAAATGGAAAAGTTTGCTGTATTGAGTTCGAAGTTTTGTACCAACCAAAAACCCAAAGTGACTTTTTTCATTTCAGCCAAACCACAATGTGCGAATTTTTACAACGCAATTTTTGAAATGTTACAGCTGATGAAATTTCAGAATCTGTGGGGTGAAAAAATAAACGACATTGTTATAAATCGCCGTTGTAAATACCATGAAAATATATGTTGATACAAATACGTGTTTAAAAAACTTTTAATGTAATAAACGTTGAATTTGCTGAACCTCTACTCTGGCTAGTTTATTCAAATTTATAAGATGACTATAAATATTTACAATCTTTACAACTATATTCTTATAATGATTCGTAAATCATTATAGAATCTAATCAAAAATATATTTATATTTCACGAATGAAAATTCAACTCAATTTCCAACTACATTTCAAGTTACGTGTTTAATTTAAATATGTTCAAAAAATAAACATCGGAAAATCATCGAGTGAATATAGTTGGGAACTTCAGTCCTTATCAAAATTTTTCAATGTTTCTTTTCAACTACAGTTTCTTATGCAAACCATTATGTTTTCGTCGTCGCGTTTCTTTAATATCCAATACAAATTCAGAGAACAAAAATTTTTATTTTCCACACAATGCGGAGTTCCGAGGAGACGGTGAATTGGAGTGTCGGCAGAATATAAATTCGATTAAATAAAATTTCGAGGTTATTGAAAATCGGTACAATTGGTCTTCGGTGAAATGTTTATTCGGCTTTATGGACATACGGGAAAATATATACTCGGAATTTCGACATATCGGATATATTGTTTATCGGTCGATCGAGTGTTCGGTTTAATGACCAATCAGAATTTTCAGTAATCGGGGCCATATCATTTCGGCGTTTCAAACGATCGAACAAATCGTGATTCGATTCAATTTCTAAACCAAAATCAATTTCAATTTCAATCAATTAATTTCAAAATCAATATCGGAAAATAACCAGTTCGGCATATTCACATTCGGCAAAGTGGGTTTTTCGGCATTTTGAGATTTCGGATAAATGAGTGCATCCCAGGTCGAAAGTATCATCGTAAATATGTTTTTGAGATCCAAGCAGCGTGATCTTTCATTTTATTAAAAATATATCCTGAATAATAAATTCTGTAACTCACAATAATTTTCAATAATTAATATTTCCAAGTTTGTTAAGTTTTATTCAATAATTAATAGCCCATTAATTGAAAAGTCTTACTTTTTTCACATTTCAAATATTCATCGATAATTTCTTTTTTTTACTGTTAGGAAAATCGCATTATCATCCGTATTCTACCTGCGTTTTACGTTTCCGGTAGAATCTAATTGAACAGATTGTCGAATAGAAAAATTACACAGTAAACATAAAATGAAGAATAGTAGAAAGTAAAAAAAATAAATTGTAATGTATTACTGTAAATTCGATAATGTTAAAAATTAATTTTTCAGCATAAATTCGTTTTTTTTTTAATTTTAAAGATCACTATGTCTCTTTGTTATTTATTAAGTATTAATCACATAAAATTATATTACACTCACATATTGTCTAATTAAAGAATGAGCGAACAATAGTTAAAAAATATATTATATCAATTATCTCAGTTGAGATTAGTAGAATTAATCAAATTAAAAAAAATTGAAAAAGAATTGTCAAATCAACTGAGAGTATATATACGAAACTCCGTCGCGATCGGCTCAATTACGATAATTAATTAATTAATTATGATAATTATATCATCATCATTACGTTACGTTCCACATTCTTCGCATATTCCCGCTTAGTTTTTTCGCCACGAGAGGCACGAAAGCGCCACCGACGCGCCACTAACCATGGCTGCCACTTCAAAACGTAAAGAACGTAAAGAACATATAATATAAACCAAGATGGCGACCTGTGCGAGAGAGAGAGAGAGAGAGAGAGAGAGAGAAAGAGATTTCAAATATCAGAACATAACTGGAACTTGATAATATTTAAATTTTTGATTGATGTTGGAGGTATTGGATTTGATTCTGAGTAATTACCTATATTATAATTATTATTTATTGTAACAAAAATCGCTAAATTTCCTTTTTTCAAGATTATATCCATTTCATGGTTTTTGGGTTGCTGATTTCGAATTTGACCTTATTTTTTAAAAATTCTTTTGTTTAAACAATCTATATAAACAAATTTTTGGACAATTTTTTTTCTACAACATACATGTCCTTTTCATAGTTTCTTTGGTTGCTGATTGAAGATTTAACATTGTTTTTATGAAATTATTTTGTTTAAGCAAATTATTTTTAAACAATATTATTTTTACAATATATATGTCCATTTCATTGTTTTTTATGTTTCTGAGTCTGAGTTGCAATTTGACATCGTTTTTGTAAAATGTTTTTGTTTAAACAACCTGTGTAAACAAATTTATTAACAATCTTATTTTCACAACAAAACTCCGCATACCAGAGATGTATAAAAATTAAATACCGACTGACGTGAAGACTATTTAAAGAATGCATTGCTAAGATACTAAAAATAAGAAAAAATACATAAGTAATCGATGAAAATGACCAATTGTTTTGACTAAAAAGCATTAAAACACATCACGACGGACTTTACGCGTATAAATTATATATATGTCAACTGTATAGTTAATAAAAGACTTATATGTGTACTTCTAAGTTACTGGACGACGTATATGTGCGAATTTGACGATATAAGAAGCTTATATGTGGAACGTACAAATTTTCATAAAACATATAAGTTTGTGGAAAAAATATATGGCCGACAAATAAGTTTGTAAAAAACATATATAGGTGACATATGAGTTATCGAAAAACATTAATATGAGCTTTTGGTAATTAAATCTTATAAAATATCGTTCGTGCACAAAACAGCTCATCATGATTCGATATTCAAAAATGCTATGCATGTAAGTATGGGAATGATGACTGCAAGCTGATTTTTTCCGAAGATTAAACTATAGAAAATTTTTTGTTCTACAATACAAACAATGTGACGGCTCACGGGTATCGGATAAGAAAGATCGGATATGTAAAAGAGACTCGGGTTTCGAATCCCGCCTGTGCGCTGTAGACTTATTCAGATTACTCATTTTATCTCATTTCATCATTAGCAGCAAACAATTTTCATTTACATGGAGCTTTGTTGAATAATAAATAGTAATTTATCCGTAGAATAAATATTTCATTATTTTTTTGTAATACAGGCAATATATAATTATAAGAATGTAAAAACATATAAGTTGCATTATATGTATATTTTCATATACTTATACGTCGCTATATAAGATATGAGAAAACATATTAAGTCACTTATAAGTTAACTTATAAAAAAAACATGTAAGATTTTTCTATAAATCACATATAACATATGTTTCATGGTTACAAGGGAAAATGTTTACAATCATTTTTACAGAAATCTAGCTTGAAAACGCAGCTAGAAAATTTAGCTAGAAAACTAAACAAATGATTTTTACTTCTCAAATTTAAATACAATCAAGGATTTCTTAATTCACTATCCCAGAAATAATAGCAATCATGGTTTCAAAATAATTATGACTATAATTGTTTAGGTAGAATATTGTAGAAAAAACGATTTGAGAAATTGTTCGACCCAAAGATTAATAATAATTTTAAAAAAAACTCAAATTTACAAAAATGCTATAAATCTTAGTCATTTTAAACTATGGAACTTTGAATTCTAAAAATTAAGACAAAAATATTTATAAATTTATAAAAATACCAAAATGTATTTTGATTCGTAAAGAACAGATAAATAAAAAGTATTAGAACTTATTGTAAGAACTGTCTTTTAACAAATCTGAACAAACACGAGGAATCTTAAAACGTAGAATTCTAGACTATCGAATTCTAAAAAAACGTATATGAAAATACCAGAAATGAATATCAGTATACTATAAAATGCTACAAAATGTCATAAACACGCCGTAGAGTACGAAAATATGAAAAATCTAAAAGATATTGAAAATCTACGTAGATCTAATTTTCAAAAAAGCTTCAAAAATACTAAAAATTTATATTGAATTCAGAATTCTAGAGCATGAAATTCTAGAAATCTCTATTTACCAATTCAAAAAAATATAATATGTATAAAAACAATAGAAACTGAAAATCGTTGTAAATTTCAATACTTGAGCATGTAATTCTATAAATCTTTAAAGTGAATCATACTCTCTAGTAGAGTAGAATTCCAAGATATCTATAAAAATGCTTAATAATACGGCAAAATTTTATAAATAACATGTATCACAAAAATTTCAGAAATTCGAAATTCTTAAAAAACGTATTTTATTTTGGAACTTTACGATTTTTATTCTTTGACAATCTGGTTTCGGTAATAAGATTTTCCAACTTTCCGAATTTAGGAGATTAAAAGTTAAAAATTTTGGCTTACATAATTGAACATTTTTCATATACGTATTCAATATTATGAATCCTGATTTTATTTTTTTCTAATACTTTGAGAATTTCTTATGTCTTTTATCATTTACATAACTTGAAGAGTTTTTCGGTATAATGAATTTCTATATATATCATCCTCAAATTTCATGCTCTAGGAGTCAAAGCTGTCTAACATATATTTTTTAATTTTTTTATATATTTTCAAAAAAAATAACGTTGTGACAAACTTTGTCGAAAAAACCACTTCCGAACACTTTTCACTGTTGAAACTAGATAAAAAATTAATAGTTATTGTTATCATTTCATTTGTTTCAGATTATTCAAACAGGCTATTCGTATTATTGTTTCGTAAATGAAGTACTGGTTTGATTGAACATGAATCCAAAATAATAATATTTTTCACGGAACTACTCTAACACTTGATTTTTAATGTAACAATAATAGCACATGAATAAACATATATTTTTGTGTTCACTTTCATTCAGAAATTCAGAATAATTTCCCTTTTATGAAGGTAGTAGTTACCTAAAAAAGTTGTCGACATTTGTAAATGATAGAACGGTCCCCTTAAATATAAATAAAATATTTGTATTTAATAAAGTTATTATATTAATAAGTTTAAAAAGTATATAATAAGTATAATAAACTGAAATTTATAAACAAATTTTGAATACAAAACCACTAAAAGTGAATTGAACTATTTATTTCTCAATTTTCATTAAAACAGAATCAATATAAAGTAATTCGGCTTTTTAAAAAAATTGTATAAAAATATACATGTCACAATTTTATTAGAATTTCGGCACTTTTTTAGCTTTCGAAAGTTGTTTTAATTCTTGCAAGGATACAGAAATAATATAGTATTATAAACAGGGTGTACCAAAATCCCCGTGCCAAAAAGAAATCCAAATATTCCTTTTTCAATTACGAGTCGAAAGTCCTTTTCCACTTTTTACAAAACTTAAAATCAAAAAAGTTATTCGAGTATGAAATTCAAAAAATAAATGCGCTTTTTTGACAGGTGGGGATAAAAAACATAGACCAAACTCTGCCCAAATTTCTCTCAACTCAATTTCCAACTACATTTCTAGTTATGTGTTTAATTTAAATGTGACTTTTATGTGTTCAAAAAATAAACAACGGAAAATCATCGAGTGAATATAGTTGAGAATTTCAGTCCTTATCAAAATTTTACAATGTTTCTTTTCAACTACAGTTTCTTATGCAAACCATTATGTTTTCGTGATCGTGTTTCTTTAATATCCAATAAAAATTTACAAAAAAAAATTCAAAACTTGTATTATCTCAGCATATCAGTCTCGGAAAAAAGTGGAGGAAATTCAATTAAATTTCGCCAAGAAAGTCAACGCTGTCTCAAAAAACTCGTGTCAATTATGCACAGCAGTTCAAGAAATCAAATTCGAACGTTGGATCCACGTACAATCATAAGTTGTACGATTAAAATTTTCTCATTGTTTGAAGATACTTCACATGATCACTGTCATTCTTTATGTCAATGGAATTGGTTTTGGAATCACCAGACGACTACGATTTGCTATCGATTTTTACTAGCAACTTTCGCTTCTGTAAAACCAAAAAAACTGATTGCAGCTGTTTTGGACAATATCATTAATGAAAAATTATGGAAATTTGAGGAAAATTGTTATGCCATTGTTCTAGATATGCTCAAATTCAACGTGTCTGGATTTTTGATTGCTAAATATTTGTGCAACAAGATACAGTCAAATAATACAGATTTTCAAGATGCTCAAGAGATTTCACGTATTCTAATACGGTTGCTAGAGGTTTACAAATGGCCACAAAGTAAGGAAACTAATGTGTTCATTCATAGATTGCTGAAAATCTATCAAATGAATTTGAGTCAAGTTTCTGAGAAAACGAAATTGATGTCAATGACGAAAAAACTGGAAATGTGCGTGAAACTCGTCGTTGAAAATGTTATGAATGAGAACTTGTTGATTGCCTTGCAATACATGTGCAGTTGGATAGTGAAAACGTCAAACATTGAAGATGCAGTGATTTTAAATTACGGTATTTATTAGGTTTTCATAGCTTTATTTCAATTAAATCAGTAGTGACTTAATGATTCCATTCAAAAAGCACACAAATTAGCTGCTCAAAGAATTTTATATAGTTTTGGTCCATAACTTTATGGTCTTACGATGAACAAAAGAACATCGATTTTCTAGTCAATGATGAATTGAATCAGATGAAATCATCGATGTAAAAATATTTAAAGTACGTATTTCTATCTGAAACAGGAAATCTACTAGAGCATGTTGCAGCACGACATAAAACCAAGCTACTTACGCATAGCCTGACTTCCGATCTATTTCCTCTCCTCGTAACAATGATATCTTCTCCAAATAAACTTGTTAATCTCCTGGGAAACCGACTACTACAACATTTATTAGATCGAAAAGGCAGCAAGCTTCATTTCAATACCCCAAAACTCTTCTTCAAAGATGAACCAACGGACCTTGTAATCGGAGAATGTCTGCACGATGATAAAATTTTTTTTAAAACTCATCGCGAAGTCATCCACGATTGCATCATCAAAAGCATCGTAAATCACTGTAGAAAACGCGTTAACTTGGAATCAACTTACTGCACAATTTGTCTTTTCGCTGTTGAAGTACCATGTGGCTTCGCGGCGGCTGCTTTGGTCTGCCTCGCTATGAATATGCAAGATATGATGCTGGAAGATGAAAATTTGCCACGAGAAACAGGGTATCACATTCACTCCACTGTAGTCGCCGTAATGTCATTGCTATGTTGGATTCACAATGCGAAAGTTTTTTTTGAATACGTCAACAAAATCTTTTTGGAGAGGATGCAATGGGCACCCCACCTCAACCCACCATTATTTTTACATTATGAACATGCCGAACATGATGTTTTGTGGAACAAACCTGAATTATTTTTTGTTGACTGGGAAGTAAGATTTGGACTATGGAAAAGATTCCGGCTCCATAACGAGGACCGAAGAGTCAGTGGTTTGATGGAAAATTAAGTTTAATGAAATTTGCCGTACGAACATTCCGGAAAATACACGTTAACAATGTTTATTTACAAAAGTCGTTTGAAATGCTGTTTTTTAGGTTTAAAATTTTGAATTCTGAAAATGTTCTGTTTTTACTGAGGTACGTTTTCGTAGTCGTGAGCTGCACAAGACAAAGGGTGATGTGGCACCGAACGCATAATCATGTACTCGTTCAAATTCCTGTTCATCGCCATGTAGGGTTCATTCATTCTGATGTAGTGCTAGAAAAAAAAAACAAATCGATGAGTCTTTGACATACAATACTCACAAAAATAATAAAAACTCACCAAACGTATGTCTTGGTCCATTAAACCTCCAATCCTATTGATCAGTTCTGCAAAAGTTGGTCGCATCTGAGGGTCCGACCTCCAGCATTGAAACATTATATCATACCTAAGAACAAAAAAACAAAGCTTGGCGAAATGCTTCTAAATTGAAATCTTTTGCAATTATTCTCGACTACACTTACACATCTTCTGTAGCATATTCTGGCTTCTCCATTCTGTAACCTTCTATTAGTTTGCGGTACTGGTCCTCAGCCTCCATGGCAGGATAAGGTGTATTTCCTAAAGAAAACAATTCCCACAAAGCCACGCCGAAAGACCAAACGTCAGATTTTGTTGAAAAATCTCTGTCTCTGATAGATTCCAAGGCCATCCATTTCATCGGCACTGGACCGTCACTTTGTTTTTTGTATTTGCTGTAATTGTACAGAGATTTGGCTAGTCCAAAGTCACAAATATTCACGACATTGTCGCCAGCGAGCACAATGTTACTCGCTGCCAAGTCTCCGTGAAGTACCTAAAAAGATTGCGATAAATAGAAATTTTTTTTTATATTTTGCGTGTTGTTGAGTACCTAAACATACATGATGATGTAAAAAAAGGGCAAATATTTTATGGGTTGTGACACATAAGAAAGAAAGTAATTACGAATCAAATAATTTTGAAAAAATATACACAAAAAGAACAGGTGATAGCATACTTTTCGATGACAAAGATAATCCATTCCTTGGACAACCTGGAAAGCCCAACATAACATAACATCTTCAGTGCATATTGGTTTCGGATTCGCATTTTTCTTCTTTCCTGGAGGATTTGAGGTTTTTTCAAGTTCTGGTTCATTGCTATTACTGCTTTTAGCTCCCAAAATAGCACTCGCAGGATCACTATTGATAGCATCTTCATCAACAGCTTGATCATCAATGTTCTGTACACTGGAATAGCAAATTAAAAATATTTATCAGTAAAGAGAAATATAAATAAATGTCAGTAATATAGAAATAAGAGTGTCTATAAAGAAACGTACTCGTTTTTCAAATTCTTCTTGCCAATAGTAAAATCCATTTTTCCAGTTACCGGATCGATCTGATTGATAAAATTCGATCGATGCCGCAACAAGTAATCATGCAAATTTCCAAATCGGCAATACTCAACGATCACCAGAAACTGTCCTATTTTGATTGGATACAAAAAATTAATATCATTAGTGTTGCACGTAATTTATTTAAGAAATAGAGTCAACAAAAAATCTACGTTTAATTATGTTGTTCGTGCAAGCTCCTAAAACGTTCACAACATTTAAGTGCTTTCCAATATAGATCATTATTTTGAGTTCATTCGCAAGGCCACGTATGCTTGCTATATCAGCGGATCTCTGCACCGTTTTGACAGCGACAGTTGTTATTTTTTCGTCATTGCAAATTCCATAAGCTTTCGCTTTAAGGACGACTCGAAAAGCGCCACTTCCTATTCGATGACCTGTTATGAGAGCATGTAAACATGTAATGCAGCTAGATTTTCATCAATGACGTGATGAAAATGCATCGAAAATTTAATTCTTATTCAAGATAAATAATGGAACTCAAAAAAAAGTTGTAGCTAATCATTATGTTGAACAATAGGCTAACGCAAATCACCTATAGTCAGTCATTAAAATCCATGATATTATCTTACCAAGCACCAGCTGGTTTCTAGGAAATTCGTATTTTTTGTCGTATGGTAAATGCTCAGCTTGGTTATCCATTGATAAATATGGGTCTATACGTTTGGGGTTTCCTTTTTCAAAATCCAGTAAGCCAGCTTTTATCAATTCTTTTTTTAAAACCTGTATTGTAAAACGTTATACTCAAAAGTACATTTTAAAAATTATTTCTGCATTGAAAAAAATTGGTCGCACTATGTTTAAAAATAAATATCATTCGTTGAAAGACTTACGTGTTCCTTTCACATTTTCTTATACAAAAAAATTATTAGGATAATAGAAATTACGAAAATCGCAATTACAGCAAGCGTCACAAAAATAAGTGTGTCAGTCGATGAATCTGGAACACGAAAAATTAAAATGAGAAAATTTATAATAAATTATAATTGTAACCATTAGATCAGTTCTAAAGTTTTATTTTATAAGTATGATATCAATTATAAATTGTTATAAATTTATTGTAAGAAGAATTGAAAATTAATTTATACTAATAAAACAAAATTCACAAAAACCAGGAATACATTTTTTTCGGCCAAAAGAAAAAATAGACAAAAAATGGAAAATAAAATCATGTTCCGAATACACAAGTAGAATTGAGATAGAAATAAGGATGTATAGAATTCTTGTAATACCCGATTCTCACCTTGGATAATAATTTTCTCCTTTTTTTCCACTTGGCCTACAGAATTTTTTCCCACGCATTTATATACTCCTAAATCTTGCGGAAACAAAGAATCGATTTTCAACGATCGATTGTTATCAAGCAATTGATATTTCGTATTGTTAAACAACCGAAAATCGTTCTAAAAAAATTCAAAGTACATTATAATTGTTACTTTCACAGACGATAGATATTGGGTACAGGCTCATGCGCAGGATTTACCGTTGGGGGGAGTTTTTATGAAAATATGACGTCTAAAAAAAAAGGTTGTCAAACTTTTTTGACCCTGATATCTAACAAAAACACTGAAACTTTAGAATGAGTATTCAATTGTTCGTGGAAATTTATAGGGAAAAATTCTCCATGGGGGGGGGGGGGGTAAAACCCCCCCTCTGCGCACGGGCCTGATTGGGTATATTTTGAAATTTTTACCTTATACCACGAGATTTCCGGTTCAGGAAGTCCATCAAAGTGACACATCAAGTTCGTTGGAGTGGTAACTTCCGAATCAAAAATAAGTTTTGGTGAATTCATATTCGTTCTTATAATCCTTGGCAATTTTGGATCTGGAATCATGCACATTAAGATAAAATCTAGTCCTACAAACTTTTTTGAAAACTTTTGTTTTTACCATAAATTCGCAAATAATAGTGTTTTTCTCGGCGATTGCCTTTACAAGTATAGTTATTCATATCGTCTTTTTTGGCTTTTTTAAAGATCAAATCCAAAAAATTCGTGTAGGATTCGTTTCTTTGGACTAATTTGATCCTGTCTGAAAGAAATAAGTACCTATGTTAATGAATATTTTTTTTTAGAAGTGCACGTTGGGAATAAGGGAACAGATAAGTACGAATAATTTAATATAAATAAAAGTAACGTTAAATGAAAAAAAATATGATGAGAAGAAAAGTAACATTTTCCACTAGAGCGTAGAATTTTTTTATTTGACATACATTACTGTTTTAATCAAACTCGTACAATTTTATTTCAGATAACTGAAGAATATTTTCTAATTTTTATACGTATAAAAATAAATGTGTGAATGAATTTTTCTGAAAAGAGCACAGTTCAGTGAAAAAAAGTTGAATAAGAAGAAAAGGAACATTTTTCACTGAAACCTAGAATTTTTTTGTGTCCTTTTTTAAACTTTTTATACATTATAGCTTCGCCCAGAATTTTTCAATTTGCAATAATTTTTACACTATCATCAAATAAAAGGTAAAAATTGTCTAACATTCATTTTGAGGCAAAAATAAGGCGATTCAAAAAAAGTTATTTTAATCAGTGTCTCCGTATCTGAAATCCCAAAAATTGTATCTAGAAGTATGACTGCAGCTATCAGCAATACCAAAACCTTACTGATAGGGGAGAGCGGGGCTAATCGTGACACCATGAAAAATTTGTTTTGCTCAAATTTCAAAATTACCGGCAGATAAAAAATTTCCCGCCGGAATGTAGTTAGCTCCTTAACGCCCTCTATATTTTAAAAAAGTTAAAGATTCCAATCTACTTTACTTCATTGTCAGAGGTTAAAAAACCGTTTTGTAGCTGGCAAAGTAATTTTTCACTTTCTGTGTAATTTTTCTCCTGCAAAAATCGAGTTGCACCAAAATATGAAAAGGTAGGTTTTTTATGATCCCTAGACGATTGTAAATACTATATTTAACCTACGTTAATGCATCTTTTTACGAACTTTTTTTTTCGTACCACTGATGATGGGCCAATCGTGACACGGGTCGTGGGGCGAACCGTGACACGATTTAAATTAAATTCCCAGTTTATGAGTAGGTCCAAATTAGTACCAAATTTCAATATAAATCCGAACATGCACAAAATCGTCGACATTCATCAGCTGATGATACCTTTATACAGGGTGTCCCAAAGTCAACAATCCATATTTCAGGGGTTTATAGTTTGTAAAATTCTAAGACGAATTTTCCTTTGCCATTTTTCACAAAACTCAAAATCAACAAAGATATTCGAGTTTGAAATTTCGGCATGGTATCAATTGTGCACAAGTTTGTTGTGCACCATATTAATTGTGCACGGAATACATTATATAAATTTGAAAATTGAAAAAATTTCAAGTCATAATTTTTCAATTCCATAATTATAGTGATGAATTTCTAGAAAATGTGCATAATCGACTCGTGCACAATAAATATGGTGCACAATAAACTCGTGCACAATTGACACCATGCCGAAATTTCGCCAATAAACGCGCTCTTATGAGAAGTGGGGGTAAAAACCACGGACCAAAATTTACCGAAATTTTCTGCTTATTTTTCTGAATAGAAAAGTCCTTTTCAATTTTTCAAAAAACTCAAAATCAAAAATGATATTCGAGTTGAAAGTTTTAACTAATCAGATTTCTCGGATTTAAAAATCAAATATCTTTTTTGGTTTTGAGTTTTTCGAAAAACTGCAAAGGACTTTTCTATTTAGAAAAATAAGTAGAAAATTTCAGTAAATTTTGGTCCGTGGTTTTTACCCCCACTCCTCGTAAGAGCGCATTTATTGGTGAAATTTCAAACTCGAACATCTTTATTGATTTTGAGTTTTGTGAAAAATGGCAAAAAAAAAATTCGTTTTAGAATTCCATAAACTATAAACCATAGACCTTATAATACATGGACTGATACTCCAGCAAAAAAAGCCGGGACAACATGAAACGCGATAGTGACGTCACAGGGCCAATCATGGCGTCCTCCATTGCTCAAATGTCAATATTGCCATAGATTTTTTTGCCTGACAATCAATCGCATTTTAGGATATGTTAATAACAAAGTGAAAACTAAAGTGTGAATTGTTCGTGAAAACATTGATCAATGCCGCGAGAAACAAAAAAATGTCGAGTTACACGCACTTTTGCGTAATATGTGGCAATATACGCGATCCTCGACTCCAAGGAATATCGTACCACAAGTATGTTCTTTTTTGCAATGTAATTAAGAAGAAAATGCTTAGAAGCGTTGATTATATTTTACTTTATTTTTGGTGTTTATTAATAGGTTTCCAAAAAATACAGAAAATAGTTGGTTGGAACTATTTGATCTGGACAGGCAACCTATGAAAATTAAGATAGAATCCGCTCAGCTTTGCAGCAGACATTTCACTCCAGACAGCTTCAATGTGACAAAAAATGGTTCTAAGCTGTTAAGAAAAAATTGCGTTCCAACTATACGTTTTATTGACGAGTAAGTCTCGATTTACAACTTGTTTCGAAATATATATGTTCGGTTTATTATAATACCAAATGAAGCTTGTTGAGAAATTGATATTTTTATGAAGTAAATCAAGTATTGAAAAAAAAATTTTGTACCGAATTAAAACTATGTTCACAAAGTTTACAACGTTGAAAAATCACACGAGAATTTTTTTTTTTTTTGAGATTTAACGTCAATGATTTAAAATCTCAAAAAAGCGAATTCAGCGAAGCCCCTAAAAATCGTAAAAAAAATTCATTAAATCATCAACAATGAAATTCGTCGTTTTAAAAAAAAGTCGAACTTTTAAGATTATTGTAATATAGTATCCCAGCTAACAAAATTAAGGTAGTGCTACTAGTAGCATAGGGTAGTGGCGCTTCCTCTTCTTACACTACCTAATTTTAGAGGTAGTACTACCCGAA
>JAPYZL010001643.1:0-10836 GCA_030522825.1 Platygaster orseoliae | reverse complement strand
AAAAAGGTTTTTTTTAAATAAATTTATTCATGACAAATATTTGTAATGAATTTTTTGTTGAATTTGTCCGGATTTTGGTGGCGCACCCTGTATAATTATTGCAAAATTGATCAAAAGTTTTTTTAAGTTTCAGATTTTTACACATAATTTTAATCTGAATAACAAGTTCATTGGAAATATAAAATCAAAATGAGTAATATAGGTCAATGTCAAGTCAGACTTTACGACCCTTGAAAAAGTTTTTTTCTTTGACAGAAAAAAATTTTATTTTCACGCAAATTTCAAATTGTTTCACGTGCTTTTGATATCTTATTCAATAAATTTTGAAGGTTTTCAACTTTCTTGAGGAAATACTTAAATGACTTTGACCTTACGTAATATAAATCAATATCTTCTCTAGCACTCATACCTCTTCTCAAAAAGCTGTAAAATACGTTAAAATTATACTTTCTTTTATCAATATTAAATTTTTTTCCTATACCTCAAACTTTACATACTCTCATAAAAATAATTAAAAATCTCGTTACATTTATGAAATTTTTCTTACGCATCTTTTCCAACACGACTGAACACTTTTCAGTCCAACCATTTTTTTATTATTCTTAAAAAACAATATCCACGATGAAGAAATAAATATTTCGACGAAATAATAATCATATTTCTAGCAAATGCGAGAAGCTGAAACGCATCGTGTGGAACTAGAAAAACAACATGGACTCGTACAAAATCAGTTACGAGAAAAGCTCGCAGGACGTTACGAAGGGCCCGAGTCAGTGGAAGCTCTGCAATCAAAAATTAGAGAGCTGGAGAAAAAAATGGATTTGCAAGTTGTAAAACACGAGGAATTGGCTCTGGAATTGACGAGTCTGCAAAGATCTCGAAGTCGTGGCCCCACAGCCAGCCAGTCTTCTATTTCATCGTCTTTGCCAGCTGTCACTTGGCCACCAGCTAGATCAGAAATGGACAGACTTTTGTTGAGAATAGAGCAAAATAGGTAACGCTGAGTTTTTTGTACTAACTTAAGAATAAAAACATTTTTTAGTTCATGATTCATCACAATAGATTTAATTATTATTATTTATCATTTTTGTTATAATCGTTTATTATTTTTATATTACAATTAAAATTCGAAAAAATTTTGTGGAATTTCGAAAAAATATGATACATTTTCTAAATTATGAAAAATTTTGAATATTTTCCATAAAACTACTGAAAGTGCGCAACGTCCTCAAAATTTCTTAAAATCAACAAAATTTTCATCGTACAGAGATCGTAAATAATATTGAAAATTGATTTAAAAAATTTGATAAGAATATGATGATAAATTTTTCAGATTGCAGAATATTTTAAAAATTTCCCAAAACCACAAAAACTGTGCAACATTAACAAAATTTCAAAAAATCAAAGCGTTTTCAATTCTATAAAAATCTTCAATGATTTCGAATCTCCAAATTTTACTTCTCCAAAAACCTGGAATTTTTTCCAAACTTTTCTTGCATCTTTGACAAAAACCGAAAAAATACATCATTCAGAAGTTATGATCAAAGTAACCAAAAAGTCATCGAAACAAACTTTTTCTACAGTAACAGGCTGTCCGACGAGCACGATCACGAAAGAGAAAGAGAGCTAAGATCATCCCAGTCATCTATATCACATCTCTTACTAAGGTCTAGCGCAGAAAATCTACCCAGTACAAATCAATACCACGATCCAATTTACCCATCAACGTTCAATCTTGGAATCGCTTCTCAAATCCCCATGATATCTGTAAGACCACAAAAAATTTTATTTCTAATTACCGATTCTCCGTCTACAGTAAAACCTGTCGTACTGTTCTCATTGTGAATTTCACATTGTAACGTCAGTTCTACTATGTTACAATACGACAAAAAAGTCAGACTTCTAATGCATCCACTTTCGTTGCATCCACTTCAAATGCATCCACTTCAATTGCATCCAATTCCCTTGCATCCACTTCAATTGCATCCACTTCAATTGCATCCACTTCGATTGCATTCACTTCAATTGCATCCACTTCAATTGCATCCACTTCGATTGCATTCTCTTCAATTGCATCCACTTCAATCGCATTCACTTCAATTCCATCCACTTCAATTGCATCCACTTCATTGCATCCACTTCAATTGCATCCAATTCCATTGCATCCACTTCAATGGCATCCACTTCTGCTGGACAAAAAACGTATTTCTACATCAAAAAACGACAGTACGACAGCTTCTACTGTATTTCCAACAATTCCTACAAAAATTTTTTTTTCTTTCTTCCAGGGTTCAGGTTCACCAATGCCACTGACCCCAATGGTCCCAATTTGTCCTCCAATGACGCCGAACGGTCCTTCGTATCTCCACTACAATGAAAACACGGCTTTATCGTCGTCTCTGCCGTCGAGTCAGTCGTTTCAACAGCAAAAATCTCAGCAGTATCAAAATTATCAGCACCATGTAGAGCTTCCCGGGACACTTTCCACGACTGCCCAGTTTCAGCAAAAGCCACAACCGCAGACTTTGCTAACGAGCAGCCAATATCAAGAAAGTTACCCACACACGCAAACTCATCAACACCCGATGAGTCAACAACAGCAGCAGCGCCAAAATTTAGCAACAACTTCGTATTTGACGTCACTTGGTCAGAGTGGAATGTCGAATCAGAGGAATCAACTAGCTCAAAACTTTCACCTGAACAATGCTCAACAAGTATGCCAAAGATTAAAAATTATAAAATCCTGAGGGCATTTTAATTTTCGAATAAACCCTTCCCAATGATATGATAATTTCTTAATAATTTGAGTATGTTTTTTTTTTCGATCTAGGCAAATTCTTTTCCAAGTTCATCAATACCAACGTCACATCCAAACGTATCTTACACTGGTTCGATCGCGACAACTTATGGGACCCCTTCAATTGGTCAGCATATTCACTCAGTACCACAAACTACATTTCCTTCCTTGCCTTTGTACTCTGGTCCATCTTTACAGTCAACGATGGGATCACTTTGCAGCATACCTCCAACTGCTTTAAGTTTATCAACTGCATCCAGCAGTCTTTCCTCAGTCTCCACTTTTTCTAACGTTGGATCTAACCCTCTGAGCACATCAATGGTCAAATCAGGTAAGAGTCCACTTTTTTTAAGGAACAATAACAAATCAAAAGTAGAGTCTTTGCAGATGGTAACATTGATTGGAAAGAAAAATTCCAACCATTTGGAGTCTTCAATTAGAAACCTGCGAAATACTATCAATCTATGACGATATCGTTTTCAGAAAAACCAACTTTAAAACCTTCCCTCCATCTAATCCACTAAAAATCCTACAGGAACGAATATAGGAAGTTTACTGCCAACAATAGGAGATCCCCTCCAAGCGATACAACAGCTCTCAGCACAATCCCAAGTCAACCAACTTCATCAGCAAGCCATAATCCAGCAAATCCAACAAAGCTTGCGTTCAACTTCACCAACGGTGAATCCTCCAACTGGACACCATTTGCTGGGCCCCCGTCAAATGCCTAAAATTCCGGGAAGCATTCTTTCCAATCCACTAGACAGATTGTCCAATGAAAATCTGATGCCTGAGGGACAAGTTGACATGCTGGACATACCAGGAAAAGGAAGATGCTACGTTTACATGGCTCGCTTCAGTTACGAACCCTTTCAACACTCGCCCAATGAAAATCCAGAAGCGGAATTGCCAGTGGCTGGTGGCGATTATTTGCTGGTTTGGGGGCAACCCGATGACGATGGATTTTTGGATGCCGAAACTTTGGATGGGAGAAGGGGATTGGTGCCATCTAACTTTGTTCAGAAACTCGTTGGAGATGATCTTTTGGAGTTTCATCAGGCTGTCTTGGGTCTCAGGGATGTGGATGATGCGGTGTCAACGAATATTCCACAGGTGGGTTTTTGGGAAAAGCCTCAGGAGTACTCGGGGCCAGAACTAGCTTAGCTCATATACTTGATAATTTGATAAGCCTTATAAAAACTACCACGATTGACTCTATAGCCTTTTCAATGATAACAAATGTTACAGTGTTACCTACAAGATATCGACCTCGAATTAGCTGCATTAGAAGAGAACAGCAGAACCAGACCAGTTGACTTGACAGCTTTCGATGAATTAGATAACGTAGCAGAGGAAGATGAACAAGAACCTCCAGGTTTGTCAATGACATTTTTGTTTTCAATGTCGAAAGAGGGCATGATTGTGTAGAAACATGGTAAACAGGTCTATGCACTGATGGAACTTTTTTTCCATCAATGAAATAAACCCAGAAAAATTAAGAAGAGAACTACGTGCATGCTTTTTACTTGTTGTTGGAGACCATGAAATTCAATGAGTCAATCTAGCTAGATTTCTTTTGTCTATGTACTGTGAGGAAAATCTGTATTATTGCACATGTTACACATGGTGTTATTGCACAAAATCTGGTGATACAATTGTCTGATTTTTTATAAATCAGTGAGTGAATTTGGCATTTAAGTTCAGAAACCTAACTAACCTAAAAGATTAGGTTCCCTTGCAGAACACTACAGTAAACTTTCGTTTATTCCAACGATCGTGTATTCCAACTCGTTTCCGCTCAGTTGTTCCAACTGGCGATGCCCCTCCACCTCTCCACAGTTACGCGAGTCACGACTCACGATGCATTTTATCTCTCTCGCACACGAGACTGTTCATTGGTTGCCCCGCGTGGCGACATAGCCAATGAGAGTTAGTGACAAAGACATGCGGTAGAGGTGGAAGCTCCTCCAGAGTTGGAATAACCGAATGTTTACGTTTCGCGGCGGTTGGAATAAACGAAAGTTTACTGTATTTTGCTGAACAAAAATGCCGAAAAATTCATCTCATCTTCAAAATTTCGAAAACAAAAAGTAGAAAGCAGTACATAGTTACAGCTAGGGTACGTCTTATTTCTTTCTTAAGAAGTCTACCTGTTTTCGGACCTAGTGCCAGCTCCCCAGCACTTGACCTTGGAGCGTCAACTGAACAAAAGTGTTCTTATTGGCTGGAACGCTCCTGACCATTCGAATCAAATCGAGTCTTATCACGTTTACGTTGACGGAGTCCTTAAAGTAACCGTTAAGGCATCCGAAAGAACAAGAGCGTTAGTGGAAGGAGTTGACTCAGCTAGGGTAAGTTCATATACTTTGGAAGAAAAAACCCTATTTCCATTGTCTAATTGCAGAACAAAAACTATGAGAAACATTTTCTTCTATCTGTTCTACTTTAAAAAACTTTAAAAAACTTTAAAAAACCTCCGTTTCACTGACAGCCTCACAGAATAAGCGTGCGCTCCGTTACCCACTCCCGAAGAACATCACGTGACGCCGCCTGCACAATGGTGATAGGCAAAGATGTTTCACTCGGCCCGTCAGCTGTCAAAGCGTCAAGCGTGACAGCAACGAGTGCTATAATATCTTGGTTACCCAGCAACAGCAACCACCAGCACGTGGTTTGCGTAAACAACGTGGAAGTCAGAACCGTGAAACCAGGTGTTTACAGGCACACGATCACGGGACTGGCTCCATCCACCATATACAGGGTAACTGTAAAGGCCAAAAATTTAAAGGCGACGCACTTCGAGGACCAAAACGTGCAATCCTCCGTTGTTCAAGCTTGCCACGTCCATTTCAAGACATTGCCTAAGGGACTGCCAGACCCGCCAGTCGACATCCAGGTTGGGATTCGTGATTCTTCGGTTGAAACAGAACTTTCTGACGTAGCGTCCAAAAACAATTCATTTCGAATGGTACGGGTGTAACATCCAAACCTGACGGTTATTCTGGTTATTGAAGTGAAACTTCTTATGGCGAAAGAGGATCTCAGTACGATAGATCCGCCTTCAGAAGTTTCACTTCCACCGAGAACCCATTGACTCTCTTCAGTTACATTGTAATCCATCATTCCAGACGATTCGATTTCGAATTGTTCAGTTGCAAATGTTGAGGAAAAGCTAAGGATTCATTCCTTGAGGACCATATCACTCAGTGTCATCATGATCTGACGTAACAAGCTTTTTAGTATCATAGTTAACCAAATTGCAGGTGGAGGCTGGACCGCAGGACGGCACTTTGCTAGTGACCTGGCAGCCTGTTGCCCTACACGGTTCGGCAGTCACCGGTTACGCAGTCTACGCGGACGGCAAAAAAGTCACCGACATCGACAGTCCAACCGGCGATCACGCCCTCGTCGACATCCACAAACTCATGGGACTCAACCCAAAACACATAACCGTTAGAACCAAAAGCCGAGAGAGCCAGTCAAGTGACAGTTGCGCAACGGCCATTCCCTGTAGCGTCCTTTGTGGCGGTACCATGCACCTGCAGCAACCCCACAACCAGCACGACTTGTACCATCCGCACTTTTCCAACAACCCATGCCAGACCCAAGTGTCTCTGATGCCACAGGACATGGATAATCAATCAAAAATTTACGATATCAGTCAGAAGTATCCCAATGCGAATATTCCTGGGCATATGAGGAGGAGGCTGGACACTCATGGCCAGATCATCATCGAGACGGAAGAGAATCTTTCTGATAAAGAGGTTTTTCCAGGTCGTGGCATGCATCCAGTTGGTGAGGAAATTGGGTTTATGTATGGTAGTACTTAGGGTTACCATTTTGCACTGATAATACAGCAGGCAAAAAGTAACAACCCTGATGGCAAATGATCAACTTATAAGTCATTCATGTTTGAGACAAGATGTATTAACCATTTATACATCTTTGCATATTCCTACACTGAAAAACGTTAATAGTTATGAGAACAATCATATTATGCAAGGGAACCCTTAATATAGTCAACGCAAGAATCAGACATATAACCTAGCTTCATGCCAACTCTTTTCTCTTTCCATAATATGGTAACCCTATACAGTATACAGTAGTTGATGTTGTAAATTTAGTACCTACAAAACTGCAAACTTTTGCCAAACTTTTACCAAAATCAGTTGAAAAAACTAATGGTGATAGGTTTCTAGAAAATGAACTTGAAAATTCGAGCTAGTTGGAATAGAGAACTTGAATCGAAAAAATGTAAACAAAATAAACACGTATTTTTTCTTTTTTTTTTTGATAGACTGAAATTTGCAGGAGATTTAGAGGTTTTAAAAAAATGATGTTACGTCACTGTCTATATAAAGACAATAGAAATTTATATGGATCTTGACGTCACACCCTCCACTCTAGATTTTTAAACCTCTGCATCTCCAGCAGTTCTCAATTGATTCATAAATGAAAAAATACGTATCAATTTTTCTTCAGTTATCAACAGACGTATATGACAGAACCAATAAAATCTTCATACTTCAATATCTCCATTTCTTGTGGTCCAGTTTTATGTATTCAAATGACTTGTTTGTCTCGAAACAAGAAGTATACGTAGAAGTAAAAAATAGAAGAAATTCAGGTAAACTGCTACAGGTGTATCCGATATCAACAAGACTTCGATGAGCGATTTTAACTATGTTGAAGAAGACAGCCCGTTGAAAAGGGGACGAGTTGGGACATCTGTACCTCCTACAGTTCATCAACGTTTTGGCCCACAAAATGTTCCTCAAGGATATGCAGGACCTTATCGTGGAGGTAATTGTTGATGATTGTTATATTTGAAATTGGAGTGAATTTTCACTCTACATTGAGTCAAAATACTGTTTCTCAAACAGGGAGTAAAATTCGTCCCTCTTCGAGAAGTTGAATTTTACTGTAATAGGAGTGCAATTTCACTATTCACGAGTGCTTTTCACTCTAAGGAAATAAACAAATATTTTTTTATACTTCAAGATTGAAATCCTGAATTGAAATTTTTATCAAAAACCTTTCGAAAAATGGAAAGTGCAACATATTTTCTCAGTTAAATAATATCAACTCTAAAAAATAGCGTCAACTGTCTGCTACAGCAACAAATATAAAAAATAAAATAATTTCAGTAAAAAAGTTCGATAAATAATGTGTTTCAGTGAATCAACGAGCAAAAGGTTTGATGTCCAGAGGTGACAGACCACTAGGAAACATTCAAAATCCCACATCATCCCAACAAATGGAGAAAAGCAGATGGTTCGTGGCACTGTTCGATTACGATCCACAAACAATGTCACCAAACCCTGACGCTTGCGAAGAGGAACTTCCATTCTCTGAAGGAGAAGCTATCAAAGTTCGTAAAATGCTTTAATTCCAAGAGTGATACTTCAATTCAAATAACGTTGATAATTCAACCATAGTAGAATAATTACCCCATTTTTGTGAAACATTCAAAAATTACATAAAAACATTAAATTGAACTAGTAAGAATAATTTATTTGGAAAAAATTGGACGTCACGAAAAATATATTTCTTTACGTAGAATTACGTCGACCAATGATAAGTTTGATGTTGAACAATTGTAATATAAATTTATTAATGTGAATTGAGTAATAATTATAAATTATTAGCCATTTTCACTGCATCCACGTCTGTGGATGCTATTTCCATTGCATAATATTTAGTTGCATCAACCACGTTGCATCCAACTTTGTTGCATTGAATTCGTTGCATCAAATTTAGTTGCATCCAACTTTGTTGCATTGAACTCGTTGCATCAAATTTAGTTGCATCCAACTTTGTTGCATTGAATTCGTTGCATCCAACTTTGTTGCATTGAATTCGTTGCATCTAACTTTGTTCCTTGAATTCGTTGCATCCAACTTTGTTACATTGAATTCGTTGCATCAAATTTAGTTGCATCCAACTTTGTTGCATCTAATTCGTTGCATCAAATTTATTTGCATCCAACTCAAATGCGTAAACCACAAGGAAAAACGCAGTTCTACGTAAAAAAAACTACAACATCTATGTCATCAAATAATCATGATTTACATCATTTTCCATATTATTTTATTAAATAAGCAATTTTTCCACAAAAATTGCACGTTTGAATTTCATTTTTTCGACAGGTATACGGTGATAAAGATGCCGACGGTTTTTATTGGGGGGAATGTCGGGGGAGGAGGGGGTACGTGCCCCACAACATGGTAGAAGAAATGAGGGACCAAAATCAAGACCCTTCGCAATCAGGGAAACGAGGGCAAGGGCAGAGCGATCGATGGGGCGATATATATGCTAATGTGCCAGTCAAGAAAATGATCGCCCTTTACGACTACGACCCCCAAGAATTATCCCCCAACGTCGACGCAGAGGTAGGGATCATACAGATTTTGCAGTTTTTATTTCAGAAAAATAACCCTGACATTTTCAGGGTTTTTTCAGGGTCTGATGAAATTTCAGGAGTCCTGAAAATCGACGGTACTCATGGACACTTTTAATATTTTTTGTAAATGTTGAGAGTTTAGAAGATTTTTGATTTTCGGGAATTTTGAGTTTTTGTATTGTCTATCAGAGATACGAGAAAAATAAGAAAGATACTTTAGGTTTTTAGAGTAGAGGAAAGAGCATCGATTGCGACGAGAAAAAATGATAAATAATTTTCAGCCAGGTTGGAATTTGAGATACTCAGGTGTATAATGTACTATTCTTCATTTTTGATTAAAAATGACAAAAACTTTTACAAATCTTGATGAGTTACATAAATTTTCATAAAATTAAGAATGATTTAGTTTGTTTAAAATGCAAAAAATGTTGAGTGAATCAAGGAAAAATTTTTTATTCTGGAAAATTTACATAATTTTGAATAATGTTAATCATTTTCGTAAAATATGTAATGTGTTAAAAATTCTGTGGAGCTATAATAATTGTGTGATATTTTTCACATTTGCAACAATCAAAAAAATGCTTTTTTTTATGCAGAGAGAGTCAAAAATCTTAAAAATTTAGAAAAATTTAAAAACACCAAAAATTGTAAATGAGAATCGTGAAAAACTCATAAAGTTTTAGAAAATGTTGATAAATTTTATTAATTAAAAAATATTTTGAGAAATTTTGAAACTATAGAAAATGTATTATAGTCTTGAAATATTTTCAAATCCTAAAAAGTTTTGTCGTACTAAGATTACTTCGAAAATTGCAATATATACTGAGAAATTTAGAAAATTTCATAAATTACCAAACAAAATCGAAACTTTTCGAAATGGTCAAAAGTTTTGGAAAATTTGTAGAATTTCAGGAAATGATGATGAGTTTTTGAAGATTGTAGAAAATTTCAGAAATTTTTCGAACAGAAACTGTGTAATATTCTTTGAATTTTTGAACTTGAAAAAATATTTTGTCGTGCCAAGATATCGTCAAAAATTTTGAAAATTGTGATAAACATTTTAATAATCATAAAATGTTTAGAAACTACGAAAACATTGAAAATTTCAAGGATATCAAAATAATTTCAAAATAATTTTAAAAAAAGTGTTGTTTGTAAAATGAAAAGAAAGTTTTTCTTATTTTTTAATTATAAAAGTTAAACAATACTGTATCATACGTGAATCGATAAAAATTTGATGAAAATCTGGAAGCTCATAAAATGTTCAAAAATTAATAACTTTTTGAAATTCGAAGAATTGGCAGTGAATCTTAAAAATACAGATAATTAGTGAAATTTCAGAATAAGATTATAATTTTTGAACATTGTGGATAGTTTCAAAAATAAACGAATTTCCTAATTTCCTTGAAATTTTTAAGAATCAAACACTGTTCTACAATACAATGATCATTAATAATTTTTAAAAATTAAAAAAAAATTTTTTTTAATGTCAGAATATAAGTATCATCAATAGTGACAACTTTAATAAATTTCATATATGAATACAGGGTGCGCCACCAAAATCCGGACAAAAAACCATTCAATATTCCCGCGATAATATGCTTCAGAAAGATATCGCTTTCAGTGTCTGAATACC
>JAPYZL010001621.1:0-11907 GCA_030522825.1 Platygaster orseoliae | reverse complement strand
GAAAAATCGATTTCGGCGTCTGTCAAATATGGCTAAACTGAGCGACTTTCAGTTGTTTCGTTTACTCCACTCGATTTCATTTTCTCCACTCATATGAACGAGGTAAATCAAGTCGAATGGAGTAAATGAAACAACCTGAAATCGCTCAGTTACGCCATCTTTGGCAGACGTCGTAAATCGAGTTTTCGATGTTCGAGTTGTGAAAAATTTTACAATTTATGTATTTTGAGAGTTAAAACAAAATACTGTCAATAAGTTGTACGTGAACATTGTATGTGAATACCGAACGGAAAAAGAATGCGGTAAGTTTTTAAACAGTAAAATTTGAAACTGAAGAGTGGAAAAGGAGATAGAAATAAACGGTAGTGAAAAAAAAGTCCTGCAGAAAAATATATGTGAGGTAAAAAAGTGTGGTAGAAAAAATGATGTGTGAAAAATAGATATTTATGCTACAAGGGAGAAACAGGATGATTCCACGAGCGAGCAGTTGCGCGCTCGTTGAATTATGTTTCTCCCATGTAACATACAATATTTTTTTCCATGTAGAGTGTAGGACTGGCCGCTTACGATGAAACGCGTGAACGCAGGCCTCTTTCCGGGAAGTCATAAAATTCTTCCGCTGATTTTATGGCTACCCGGAAAGAGGGCTGTGTTCACGCGATTCATCGTAAAAAAGCGGCCAGTCCAACGCATGCATGGGAAAAAAGTTCTTTTGGAAAAAGTTGATTGGAAATTTTTGAATAGAAAAAACGGATTAGAAAAAACGTCACACAACGGATGAATAAGATTTTCAACTTACCACAAATCCTTTCGAAGCTTTTAAAACAACAGTCCTGTTAGAGCTGATCGACGATTCTAAATATTTTTGAGCCCTGACATCGTAAAACATGAGCATTCCTAGTCCTGTGCCTATCGTAAGAACTGTGCCTTGGAAACTGGCCGATCTGATGCCACATCCACTGTACCTGTTTGACAAACGATAAGAAATAATAGTAGATAATTCGTTAGCATAAAGTCCTTGACATTCAAAAACTATGAAGTTAGTCGTGATTCTTTTCTCTACCTAGAAGGAATTTTTTTGATGGACTGCAAAGTTCGGGCATCCAAAAGCAAAGTGTAGGATCTACAACCGACGGCGTAAACGCCTTCATCTTGAACCGCGAGACAAACATTTTCTTGGCACGCCGGCAGTTTTCGTGAAATTTTTTGCTTGAACGTTTGAGCAGACCAAATGTGAATGTAGTTGTTCAAAGACAATGCCGCGATTTCATTATAAGCCTTGTTGAAAGCGAGGGCTCGAATTTTTTGGGCCGAGCGACATTCTTTCACGCACACTGGTTGAATTAGTCTGCAAAGTTTTAAATTATATTATACGCATTTGCAAATCATTTTTAATACGTGAAAACTTAGTTCGCGAGTATAAAATCTGTTTTCACAACCTATGTGAAGGCACATCCGCCTTGTCCGATGCATCTGCCAATTCGCTGTCGATTCGCCACAGTGCCATCTTCGTATCCCTCGACCCTGACACCAGAAACTCGTCGTCTAAAAAACACATATCAAAGACCCAGTCTCTGTGACCCTGTTCCCCTACGCAAACTGGGTCCAAAGTCGGTAGTCTATAAATAGCTATTTCGTTACTACTCCTGGCTCCAGTTGCCAGAAGTGTTCTGGAATGTAAAGAAAATTCATCTTAAAAAACCGAACAAGTTTTCATCATCACAAAGGATCCGTGCACATAATACGACACGCATTTTTTAGCCATTTTTGACCACTCCCTAGCCCTATGTCACACTTAGTCACAAACATTTAGATCCCCCCCCCCTCCCCACGAAAGAGTCATTGAACAATAGTTTTGCAGACTCTGAAATAACAATAATCCTTTCAAGAGAATTTTTCTTCAACTCAATTCTAATTATATCAATTTTTGGATAAAATAACGTAAAAATGAAAAATTGTCACAACCCAGGAATTGATAAAAAAACCTAGAATTTACCAAAATTCTAAAAATCTAAAAAACTTTGGGCCCTGGAGCATTCAATTCTAGAAATCTGGATAGACATTAATAAAAAAATACCATGAAATCTTTCGAATCATACAAACTCTAAAGGAATATAGAATGTAATATAATTCTATGATTTTTGAAAAATCTGAACAAACACCTACGATCTCTAAAACTGTGAATATTTGAGCATCAATTTATGAAAAGTGTATGAAGCAATGTATATCATGGCCAACGGTAGTTGGGTGAGGACGCCACGGCTAACTATTGCCATATATTCAAAAATATATTGCAACCTAACCTCACAAGCATACAACTTTTCATGCATACCTCTATTGGAAGCAATGCCATTTATCACGAATGGGAAAAAATCCAATTTTTTCGTATTTTAAATCGCAAGACACTTGTTTTATCGCTGCTAATATATTTTGAACTTAATTATTAATCTATAGTTTTCACTAAGGACTGAATCATAATTGTTTCGGGCACACTCGGTTCATTCGGGTGATGTCGTTCGCCGCCATTTTTTCCTTCGCACGATTGCTCGCGGCGCTAGTGATTTCGAAAGTCGTAAATTCAAATGTGTTTTTGCCGAGACCATGGGAATGCGTTTAAAGAAAAAATGCATGTTGCAGGATTAAATTGTGCAAACAGTTTGCTTCAATAAATTATAGCGAAATCACATGTTGCTACCAGAAAAATATCTTTTTTGTAATTTTGCTGAGAATTATGTAGTTGCAAAAAGTAAATGCATTTACATAGTTTTTAGAACGATGACTGAAATTTCTACATCACTTTTTGTCCAACTACACAGGAAAAAAAAGTATTACAGAGGACACTTCATAAGTGTTGAACCAACGCCTTGTGCTCATCTTTGCTGATGTGTCCATGGAAGAGAGGACACTTATGAAGTCTCCTCCGTAATACTTTTCTTTCCAATATAGTTTATTTGGACGAATTGTTTAAACAATTTTTTGCGAATTTAAAAGTTGGCGTAAAAAGCACACCGTTCATGATTTTCGAGGTCGCTGATTCCAAATCTGATATCGGAATCATCAAAATCATTTAATTAAACAATCTGTTTAAGCAATTTTTTTGCAAATTTAAAAGTGACTTGAAATGCCCGAGTCCAAAATATATGAGTTGAAAGAGGACTTAAATGCACGCTATAGGCAAAAAGTCAGACCATGGTAGTGTTTATTTATATAACTTTGGTAAACACGTTAGTTGAAAATTGAAATAATACATACGTCGGCTCACCAGAACTATGAGATTTATTTGGATACTTTTTTAAATAACGTTTTGGGTTTGAAAGTCCCTACTTCACTTATTTTCATTGAAAAATGATTTTTTGTGGGATTTAGATCTTTTTGCATCTGATGAAAATATCAAATCATTATATCTCTAAATCAAAGAATGACTTTGATTAAAAAGAAGTATTTCTGCTTGATATATTTATGCATGAAAAATATTTTTACTAAACAATAACTTGTCGTTTATAAAAAAACTTAACATTTATGTGCTTTTGAAATTTATAACATTTTACTTTTTATATATTATTCTTTTGTAAAAATGTGCAATACAGTACACTTTGCGACAGTTCCCGCTTCGACACTTCTTGCTTTTCGATTTCCCCTGCGCTCGCTTGCCTCCACTCTTGTCTTTTCTCACTCGCACAAGACGCGGCGCGACTACGTGGATACGCCCACAGTACATTTATGTGCTATCCTTGAGTCGCGGGAGGAGGGCATTCTGACAGTTCCTGTTTGCTTCTCCTACAGCCCCGAAAACAGGAAGTGTCGAAGAGTGTACTGTAAATTTTTATGTTTGATTTATTAAGATTTTAACGTGACCTCTTTAAAAAAATGTTTAACTTTTATTTATATGTGATGTTTTTGTAAAAATGAACAGATAAGTTATCGTAAAAAATGTGCGTATATATGTAAAAATTATCATGATTAGCTTTTTCGAGGTAATTTCTTTATTGAAATGTACAAATAAGTTTTTATGTATGATTGAAGACCTCTTGGAGCAACATGACATTAAAAAAGAAATTTAAAAAATTCTTCATTAAGGAACAAGTGTACTTGACGTTGAAAACTGTATTTTCAAAACTGACGAATTGAAACTTTATATGTGTATTGTTGAAAAAAAGGCAATTACTATTATCACTGATTTTCGAATCGATAATAATTTAATGAAATCAGAAATAAGACAATAAACATAAATGTAATTGAAAAATTGAAAAATCTCTAATGTTTAATTTGTATTGTTGACAAAATCATTAAGAAATCTATATACAATAACAAGTAAATCAATAAAATGCAACAACTAAGTGTGAACAATGTGCGATGGAAAAGATGGTAGAACAACATTACACATTCTTATACGTGCACTTTCGACACGCTTATCACCAAATCATGAACGGTATGCGCTTCATGCCAACTTTCAAATTTGCAAAAAATTGTTTGAACAAATTATTTAAATAAATTAAGTCTAATGATTTTTATACCAGATTCGTAATCAGCAACCTCGAAAACCATGAACGGTGTGCGTTTTACGCCAACTTTTAAATTAGTAAAAAATTGTTTAAACAATTCGTCCAAAGAAACTAGTTGGACAAAAAGTGATGTAGAAATTTCAGTCATCGTTCTAAAAACTATGTAAATGCATTTACTTTTTGCAACTACGCAATTCTCAGCAAAATTACATATAAGATTTTTTTTCTTGTCGCAACATGTGATTTCGCTATAATTTGTTGAAACAAACTGTTTGCACAAATTAATTCTGCAACATGCATTTTTTCTATTGAACGCATTCCATGGTCTCGGCAAAACACATTTAAATTTACGACTTTTGAAATCATTAGCGCCGCGAGCAATCGTTGCGAAGGAAAATATGGCGGCGAACGACATCACCCGAAAGAAACCAAGTGTACCCGAACCAATTATGATTCAGTCCTCAGTGAAAACTATAGATTGATAATTAAGTTCAAAATAAACAAGCAGCGATAAAAAAAAGTGTCTTGCTATTTAAAATACGAAAAAATTTGATTTTTTCCATTCGTGGTAAACGGCAATGCTTCCAATAGAGGTATGCATGAAAAGTTGTATGCTTGTGAGGAGTTGTATGCTTGTGAGGTTAGGTTGCAATATATTTTTGAATATATGGCAATAGTTAGCCGTGGCGTCCTCACCTCCGCCCAACTACCGTTGGCCATGACAATACGAAAATTCTAGGAATCCATCAAATGCTTAAAATATATCTAGTTACGATTATACTTTAGTGTCTCGTCCTCAATATCAATTACACTTGTAGTAGCGCCAGATGCTCGGTTTTAAACACAACATATTTTAAAGCATAAAAATATTCAAAATTTCGCGCGCTCCGTCCATCTTGTTAGTCTCTGCTGGTCACGTGATCCACGCCCAAATCTTATTTACGTTTTGTTGTGCGGTTTTGACCACATTTCGTAAACAATAATTGAATCTAATTTTTTCGAAAAATTTGATCTGCGACATCAAAAAATGTCGGAGGAGGCTCCCTACGTCGGGGAGTTTTCCAACACCAGAGATTGGATTAGAGGAGCGGGTCAAATAGTTGCAGGAGCAACTCGCGAGCCAGCAATCTAACCTCAATCGATTGTTAAAAAAAAAAAACGACGTTCGGACGCAAAAGAGGCTGAAAGTGCTTCACAAAGACCCGATTCTCGTTCCTCATCAACCCGGAGCCGTTCCTATCGGCGTTCCTGATCGCGAAGGACACCCGACTCTCACGCACGAAGCCGCGCTAGGAGTCATCGCAGCCGATCCCGGCGACGTCAAGAACCCTACAGGGATCATCGTAGCGCCTCCAGACGACGACGTTCCTGTTCCCGCGACGTTTCCAGACATCGCGAAGGTCGTCGAAGCCGTCGAAGTGGTTCGCGTCGTCGCTACCATTCCATGAGCAGATCGCATAAAAAAAAAGGCATTTAATTTCGTTTTTAGAGCGAATTATGAGGCGAATGTTATCCCAAGAGGACCATCGGTCGTATATCCCTCTTGGTTGGGAAGTTAAATTTCCCTTTATGTGTTTTTGTCCCCTTTTTTCGTGCGAGTTATACGCCAGACTTAACACCAAGAGGGCTGTTGGTCGTATATCCCTCAAAAGTTTTTCCTTGTTTGTTAAAAAAAAAAAAAAACTAAAAAAAAAGGAAAAAAAGAAAAAAGCTGGAAGTAGAATGGGAACAATAATCCTTTTTCTTCTTTTTTTTTGCGGGAAATCGGAATTATTTTCCCTTGTTTATTAAGGATAAAAAATAATCTCCATAAATGTTTTGTAGACGTTATTCACGGTCCACAAGCCCGTCCGTCCGTCGGATCAAGCACAACCTCCGTCGCTTCCTCTCGTCCGGACTCGCCTGACCCGCTGTCTACGACCAAGGAAGTGATCCGGATCAATACTGGAACAGACCCAACCCCACCAGCTGACCAAGATCCTCGAGTCGACCTTCTTGCCGATTTGGTGACCCTCCTGGGGTAATGCACCGAGGAAGCTAATACAGGCCGGCCAATTCGTGCTTATCATGTAGAAAAGTAAACGAAGACTCTCCAACAGGGTATTACCAAGGAAAATCGTGAAGAGATTTAAAAAAAATACCCTCGCCCTGAGAACTTGAATATTTCGGTGGCTCCAAAACTCAATACTGAAGTCGAACCTCTCTTTGCAGCAGCTAATAAAACGAAGGACGGTCTTTTAAAGCTCTAACAGGCACAATCAGCGGTGATCCTGACAGTTCTCGGAAAAACCCTGTCCGAGATGATCCAGCTTCGGGGTGATCCGTCAAATTCAGTCGTGCTTCTCGACGAAATGATCAACACTCTCAGCGATGGGGCTCGCATGGCATGCGACATGTTTCACGGCCTGTCAGCATCAAGAAAATGGGCGCTAGGGTACTCTCAGGTCACCTCAGCGGCAAGGACCCTCATAAATCAAGCTGTGTCCGACGAATTCCTGCTTGGTGCAGACTTTTGTGAAAAATGGAAGAAGACGAAGGAAATGGAAAAGGCGGGCATCGAGATGTTGAAAAAATCTCAGGCCAAGCCCACCTCCAGGCCGACGTAACCGGTTCGTAAACCCTTTTTACAAAAGGATTTAAATGCCAAGGCCCCAGCTCCGACAAAGTACTCGACGAAGTTCAGACAAGGACCTGGGACGTACAAACATCGGACTCAACACTCGAACACCAAGAAAAACTATCCAACGAAGCCGTCCCGATATTAGAGGTAAAAAATGCAGGTCGTCTCTGTCACTTTCTCCCAGAATGGCGAAAAATCACCTCTGATTCTCGAGTTCTTGATACAATTGGGGGTTATAAAATTCCTTTCGTCTCAAGATCAGAGAACTTGGCTTTTTCATAGATACCTCAGTTTTCAAAAACGGAGGAGTCCGAGATTTTTGTGCAAATTGGAAAAATGGTAAAGAAGGGGGCAATTTCAAAAGTCGAACCTTGTCAGGGCCAATTTCTATCCTCTTTTTTCCTGGTGAATAAACCGAACAGGGATAAAGAAAAAAAGAAAAGAAAAGGGATAAAGAGAAATTAAATGAATATTTAGTTCTCCAGCATTTTAAAATGGAAGACTGGAAAACAGTAATTCGACTTTTAACTGCTGATTGTTTCTTGGCTTCATTAGATCTGTAAGACGCGTATTCCCTGGCCTCAATCCACCCGAAATACAAGAGATTTCTGCGTTTCTGCTTTTAGGGGGTTATTTATGAATTTAATTCCCTCCTCTTTGGACTGGCCACGGCCCCCCTCGTTTTCACGAAAATAATGAGGCCTATCACGGCCAAATTGAGGTCGCAGGGCTTTATTTCTGTGATTTACCTGAACGATTTTCTACTTCTAGCTAATTCATGGAGAATGCATCGATTGCGGATTTGGCTTTCATTCTTGCTTCAAAAAAGTCCTGTTTAATTCAGGACACGGCTTGTTTTACTGGGGTCGTCGTCTCGGCTTGCCCGGCAATAAAGTACGCCCGCCTGTACACTAAGTCATTAGAAAGGGCCAAATATTTGGCTCTGGCCAAAAATAATAATGATTTTTAGGGAAGAATGATCATTCCTCAGGATGTTAGAGTTGACCTTGAGTGGTGGATATAGACGGTAAACGACCTCAGCACCTCAAATCCGATAAGGAGTAAGGGTTATGTTTTGGAAATTTTCACGGACACTTACATGTCAAGTTGAGGGGCCAGCTGCGATGACAAAAGTACCCGAGGCTGGTGGTCTGAGGCTCAAAAGACAGAGCACATAAACGTACTGGAACTGAGAGCCGTGTTTTACGACCTAAAGTGCTTTGCGGCAGATCTGAGGGGATGTGAGTTGTTGTTGCGCATTGACAACACGACGGCCTTGAGTTATGTTAACAAAATGGGAGGGGTGAAGTATCCGAAACTCGCGTCCTTGGCACAAGAGATTTGGAGGTGGTGCGAGCACCGAGACTTGTGGGTGTTCACATCATACACAAAATCGCCGGAAAATGTTGAAGTTGATTTCCAGTCGAGACAGGTATCCAAGAATACGAAGTGGCAGCTTTCCCCTGTCGCTTTTTAAGACGTTTTTGAAATCTTTAGTGGACCGAAAATCGACCTATTTGCGACAAATAGTAATACAAAGTTCCCAGACTTTGTATCGTGGTTCCCAGATCCAGACGCATGTGCGGCGGACGCCTTTACCATTCAATGAGAAGGACTGGATTTTTACGCTTTTCCCCCATTCTCTCAAATTTTGAGGACTCTGCAGAAGATATTGTGGAAAAAAGCGCAGGGCATTGTAGTGGTTCCTTTCTGGCTTACTCAGCCCTGGTTCTCCTTGTTTAATAGGCTTCTTAAATCGCAACTATTACGGTTTGGACCAGAATCTAATCCTCTGTCGTCTCCTTTCAGCAACCTGCAGGATCTGCTGAAGAACCTTTCCCTGGTGGCCAAAGTAATGTTAGGCAGGCGTTCAAGTTAATAGGTATTCCAGAATCGGCCATGAAGTGCATGCTTGCCTCCATCTCAGACGCTACCTGGAAACAGTACAATTTCCCCCTGAAGTTGTGGTAGAATTTTTCAAGAGAGAAGAAGGTCTCCTTTTTCAATCCAAGGACCTCGGCAGTTCTCTATTTCCTCGCCAACAGGTTGACGCACGTAAACAAATATGGGACCCTTAAGTCGTACCGCTCAGCGATCTCGTTACTCACGGGTAACGAGCTCGAGTCACTCCCTCCCATAAAGAGATTTTGCAGAGGCGCGGTGTTAAAACCTCAAACGTCAAAATACGACTTCACTTGAGACCCAAAACCTGTACTTGATTACGTTTCGTCTCTATTTCCAAACTCCGGGCTTTTACTCAAGGACCTTTCAATAAAACTTGTGACTCTCTTATCCCTAACCACGGGACACCGTCAACAAACAATCGCGTCCTTGAATATATCGAACATTCATTTTAATAACCAGGGTGCCGTTATCACTGTACCTGAGAAAATCAAGACTTCTGCCCCAGGACATAAACAGCCCTGCCTGATCCTCCCGTTCTTTCCCTCAGATATAACGATTTGTGTGGCATCGACTCTGCAGGACTATATAAAAAGGACTGAATTGTTGAGGGGTCCTGAAAAAAGCACCCTGATTCTGATAGTCAAACCTCCACATCACCCTTGTTCCCCTCAGACGGTAAGTAGATGGTTAGGGATGGCCTTGTCTAAAGGAGGATTTGACTTGAACCATTTTAAGCCGTACAGTACTCGACACGCAGTGACTTCCGCGGCCACGAGACAAGATATTACGGTAGAGGAGATCAGGAGAACAGCAACCTGGACAAAATAGTCCGAAGCGTTCGCTCGACATTATAACAGGCCATTAGCGCCCGAAAGGAGTTTCTCTTCCAGTATTCTTAATTTACACTAACGTACTTGGTCAAAGAGTTTAGCTTCTTTTCTCGTTTGTTACACTGTAGAATCATAGTTCATATACAATTCATGTAGGCATTATACATTAAGGAACAAGTTACTATCTAACAAGCATACCACTCGGACCAAACTGCGGCTGTGTAATTTGCTGTAAAAATTGCTATAATTATTATGCATATATTCATGAGATTAGGGTGCAGATCACGTGACCAGCAGAGACCAACAAGATGAATGGAGCGCGCGAAATTTTTGATATTATTATGCTTTAAAATATGTTGTAGTGATAACCGAGCAGCTGGCGCTACTACAAGTGTAGTTTATCTATTCGGACGAAACCCATCATATAATTACGATCAAAGTGATCAAACTTCATTCAGGTAAGTTCGTTTGATCGAATAATTTTCTCGAGTTATAAAATCCCGAAGTGAATAAATATTCTCTCGAGAAACCCCTCCCAAAAATTTTATCTGCCTACGCTTCTGATACAATTACACACATATTTAAACAAATGATATTCCAAAATAGCACATTCACAATGAACGAAAAATTTTGAAAATACGCTAAAACACTGCTACCAATTTGCAAAACTAAAAAGGATAAACGAGCTAAATCATGGAACAAATAAAATTTTTGAATGCACAGCGTATGCAAGAATTTGTGACGTAACGCGATAGCTGCCTCCCCCCTCCCTCTTCCTGATCGCCTGACGTATTATGAGCACAACCCCAAATCGATTGAAAATAAAAAGAATTTTTGAAGAAATTTTCAATTTTACAGTATCTTATGTTCCATGAATAAGATTGACAACTAATTTCGTTAAAGAATAAATTCGCTTCAACGAAAAATTTCCAAATCAGTATATGGGCAATTCTTTTGTTGGTAGGTTACAGTGCACACCTATTTGTTTTAATAACTATCGTTGTTTCTGTAGTTAAGTTTTGAACTTTAAGACATTTATAATAGAATCAAAAAGATCTTTTAATAAATGATAGCAGATTTGGTAAAAATTTTTCATACAGCTGACAAATCCGATTTTCATCCGCGTTGGTATGTAAAACGTAATGGAAATCGTTTCAGACCAGCTACAAATTGTGCGAAACTCTGCTCCTCTGGCGTGTCTATCTTGTTGAATGATTACACAGTGTTACAAAATTCAAAAAAGTTAGTGAACTTTTAAAACGACCTAGTAGAGATTGTTTATCTGGTCGAATATAACACGAAACCGTGTTTGGAATTTTTCTAACACCCTCAAAATCTTAATTTATTGTTAAAAAACCGTTTTTCGGTACTTTTTCGCGCTTAAAAATTCCTACTAAAAATTTTTTCAATCGATTTGAAAAACTCCCGGCGTTTTTTATAGCTTCGTACAGTAGCTTTCAGAAAAAAAATAACGTTTCGTTTGTTTCGAACTAGAAAAACAAAATTTTTGCATGGAAATATGAAATTTTCAATTTTTGTTCGTGTTTTTTCGACTTTAACGCCATTTTTTTTGAACAAATCTTTAAAATTTCTAAACGATGCACACGTTTTGTTGTTATCTAGTCGATAACGAATAAAACAAGACAAATTTTATGTGAAAATAATGAAAATTGATGAAGTTATGACGATATTCCCCCGTTCAAAAAAAAATCATCGCTCAGAGTGCTCTAGAGTAACAATGTGTAAAAGGAAAGAATGAGCACAATCGAAGGGTAATTCAGAGTTCAAATGAAAAATTGACATTCTGGATTATATTTTTATTAATGCCATAGTTCTGTAAACTTACTTTTCTTACTTTTCCAATTTTTTATCTTCAAAATTTGCACACAAAGTAGAAAGACAGTAAAAATTCGCATATCAGTAAAAATTTTTGAAAAAAGGTATTTGTTCGAAATAGATATCAACTAAAAATGTTTGCTAGATCTTCTGCGTTTATAAGATGAGTCATCAGTTTCACGTTTGAGTGACCAGCAGTAGTTAGCTATCATCT
>JAPYZL010001557.1:0-12883 GCA_030522825.1 Platygaster orseoliae | reverse complement strand
GAAGACGAAAACCCATGTTATTTAAATGGGAAAAACGAGGGCTCTACAGGCACGGGTTAATATTGGAATAAAAATCTGAAAAAAATTAGGTAATGTTTCTTAATTATTTTAAACCGATTTAGGGGGCGGCACGGTCAAAATTCCACCAAAGCCATTTTAACGACCACCCTAATGCACATACATTTTTGCTCCCCAAGAAAAATTTGTTTCCGGTGTCACCGGAAATCAATTCAAAAAAGCAAATTTCTCGTAACATTCTCGTAACATTCCTTAACTTAAAAAACATATTTTTTTTCTAAAATAATGACAAGCATTCTTGTAAATACAATTCACGTAGATTTCTGTCTACAAAACTTTACATAGTTTCGGGAAACTTGAATATTTATGATAATTAATTTTCAGGACAATGTGCACAAAAAACAGCAAGTCCTACTTGGACCAAACTACACCCCAGGAAGAGCCCCAGTAGATTATAATTTGGAATCGGACGTTCCCGCTGATCATCTAGTAAGCAACAATAACAACATTCAGCAAAACGATGATCTCGTTAATGCTGCTTCCGACGCTTCGGATTCTCACGAAAATCGAATCGAGTTCGAGCATTCTTCAAACCATCACAAAAACCCGTCTACCTACTTCCCGAAGGTAAACTTCAAATCAAATTTGTCCATCTGAATAATTTCTCAATCCTCACGGACTTGGTTTGAAAAAATTACGGTACTTTTAGGACATGTTCTATTTTTTCCGATACATAGTCGTACATAATTTCGAAACAGCTACCATTATTATGCAAAAAAGTGGGCTGTCGAGCCTTTTTATAACTTTTTCAACGGTAAAAAATTTCATTATAGATGAAATAAATATAATTACAGTAAACACCATTAAGAATCTCAAATTCAGCTTTTTGATTCGTTGCATTTTTTCGCCGGTCCCTACTTACCTAGCTAATGAAAAATTGATTTCCCCGAAAAATTAGATCGAGAAAGGCACGAGTCTTTCCTCGTTTTATACCACTCTGCCAAGCCGTGAAGCTGCGGAAAAACTTGCTGCCCTCGCCGCGGCGGGAAACGTAAATAGCCAATTAATCAAACATTTAAAGGAGCAGCAAGAAGTTGAGCAGCACGATAATTTAACGCCTCATAATCACAAGGAATCCTACGAAGTGAACGAGGAGCACGAATACGACGGAAATGTAGAGTACGATCGCAAACGTTACGAGGAACAGAAGCAGCAACAGCAACAGAATTTCTACATGCAGAGGCAAAAACAGTTGAGGGAACAATACCAAGTTCGACAAGATCAGGTAATGAATAAAATTAAAAAATATTATTTAAGAATACTATTTAATTTTAATTATCAAAATTCTAAATCAATTGCCACATTTACAGGAACTGAAAAACCTTGACTTGCAAACACGAAACAACCAAAATCCAAAAACGCCCAACGAAGATCAGCAAAAATCAACGATTCAGGAACCGTCGAGTTCCTTGAAAATAACGGTTTCCGGAAACGATTACATGGACGATGGAAACGATCGATCGCCAATTAACGAAGAGTACGAATACGAAATCGACGAGGACACATCATCCGAAAACATCAAGCACGAAGAAGACGAACCTAATATGAAATTTGGTGCCAAAATTTCTATCTCGAAAACCGAAAAAAGTTGACTTTAAAATTCACAAGCAAGAACAAATAATTTTGGACTGCGCCAAGTACAAAGTTACTCATTAGCGTGATCTTGCAGACTGCTTAAAGTTATTTCCTTGAATTATTTATTTATATATTCTATTTATTGACCTTTGTTTTTATAATTCTCTAAATATACCAAGAAAAAAAAAACGATAAAAAAGGCTCATACATTACTCCCATTACTTCTGATCTCAATTTTATTGAACAGTAACAATGTTATTGTACAAGACAACATTTACATTCGCGGTTTTCTATAAATTATAATGTACAAAGTTTACATTCTTTTGATACTTCTGTTTGTTCATTTACTAAATGCTACTTGAAAATCAATCCAGAAAATTAAAAACCGTTATTCAAAAAATATTACAAATCTTTTAAAATGCAGTTTCATATTGAATTTGTGGAAATCTCAGAAATGATACATGATAACTCGAACTTGCAAATTCATTGTCATTCAGTTCGGTCAAAAACAAACGCTAAATTTTTGTAATACTTGAAAAAAATGGGGATACGCTGACTACGATTTGTCCATGAACCAGGGTTGACCGTTGTTGGTTGGTCTTTTCGTCAAAATATCGCAGCCTGTTTCAGTGACGAGCAAGGTTTGCTCGAACTGCGCAGACCATAAACCGTCTACTGTGACGCCAGTCCATTTGTCAGGCCAAATTTCATCCTTCCAAGAACCCTGCGAAATCATTGGCTCTATGGTGAATGTGTGGCCAGGCTTCATCACTCCGACAACTTTGTTTTCTGCAAATTAAACGTTTCGTTCATCGATTGTTAAATTTGGTACTTGTATAATAATTATAAACATTTTTTAAATTTGAAAATACATTTTTTGAAGACTCTTGAATCAATACCTAAAAAAAAATAAAATGAATGAAACATTTATTTAAAAATTTATTCAGCTGGAAATGAAAATTCGTTCATCTCTTAAAGTTGAATGCTTAAATTCAGTATTCAACTCAAAATTCAAAATGTTTAGTTGAAAAAATTTCTGCATAAATAACTTAAGGAACTAAAATTATTAAAAATAAATTCAAAAACAAAAAATGCTGAACTGAAAACTAGATTTGAATACGTTTTACAATATTACATATAAAAAATTTCTTTTTTGAAAAATCCATGAACTTTTCATAACAGTAATTAAGAATCCGATTTCTATATTGAAAATGAATCAAAAACTTGATTATGATTGGAGGTAAAAATAGATTTTTTTATCTTTGCAATGAAAATTTGACATCCCTGTTTTCTGCAAATTAAAGGTTTCGTTCAGAAATTGTAAAATTCAATATTTTTATAATGTTCATTAACATTAAAATTTGAAGAATAATTTTTTTAAATCTCTTGAATCAATTCTTAAAAAACTAAAATGAATGAAACATATTTTTGAAAATTTACTTTGCTGGAAATGAAAATTTGTTCATCTCTCAAAATAGAATGCTTAAATTCGGTATTTAACTTAAAATTTGAAAATGTATGGTTGAAAAAATTTCTGCATAAATAACTTGAAAGAATATAATTGCTAAAAAATAAAAATTAAAAATGCTAGAATGAGAACTAAATTAAATTACATTTTACAACATTTCACATACAAAAATTTCTATTTTCAAAAATCCACGAATTTTTTATAAAAGTAATTAAGAATCCAATTTCTATATTGAAAATGAATCAAAAAACTTAATTATAATTGATGGTGAAAATGAATTTTTTTATCTTTGCAATGAAAATTTGCCAACTCTTTTTCCTGCAAATTAAAAATTTCATTCAGAAACAAATGCTAATATTCAGTATTTCTATGATAATTCCAAACATCATCAAAATTACAAAACATTTAGCTGAAATATTTTTTAAATTAATACCATAAAAGGCTAAAATGAACAAAAATGAACCCCAAAATCAAATATGCTCAGCTGTAAATTAAAATCAATTACATTAGAAAATTTTTCATATTAGGTAAAATTCTGTTCTTTTTTAAAACATCCACATGATTGTTGTTAAAGTAATTTCAAGGTCGATTTCTTCGTTGAAAATGTATACTTTATTATCTTCAAATCCAAGAACTTGATTGTAATTATAAATTTAAAAATCAATTATGTTGAACTTGGCAGTAACTTGGCAGTTAACTTGGCACAACTTTGTTTTATGCAAATTGAAAATTTCGTTCAAAAATGAAAATGAAGATACAGTATTTATATGATAATTCCAAACATTATAAGAACTTGGAAATATTTAGATTAATACTTTAAAGAAAGTATATTCTAAAATCAAAAATGTTCAACTAAAAATTAAATTTCATTACATTCTACAATATTTTATATTTGAAAAAATTCTTTTTTTCAAACATACACAGAATTGTGATGAAATTGATATAAAGGCAAATTTCTTTTGTGAAAATGAACTTGATTATAGTTAGAAGTTAGAAAATAAATTTTTTTTTTATTTTACAGTGAAACACTTGACAACTTCGTTTCCTGCAAATTGAAAAATTTCTTTCTGAATTGAAAACTAGGATTTAGTATTTGTAGGATAATAAAAATTTTGAATTTGATAATAATTAGTTTAAAAAACATTTTAATCCATACTCAAAAAGACTAAAATAAGTGAAAAGTATACTGAAGCATAAATAATTGAATTCAACTACTTCATAAAAATTCTCATTGAATAAAGATTTTTTTTTTTAATAACTTTTACAGGATCTTTATTAAAGTGATTGCAAGTCCAATTTTTTATATAAAATGTTTAATCAATTTTTTTGGGAATAAAGTACTAGAATAAAATCCAAAAAGTACAATATAATTTTCCCTATATAAAATAGTGATAAATTCAACTGTAAGTACTAAATCTGTGATCGGAAAATTTTCCATCAAATAAACTTAACTCACAAAGTTTCAAGAGTTAGAGAAATCAAGGTATTTCCCAACGTTAAATAACTGTGAAATATTAAATTTTAATTATAAATGACCAAATTCAGTACATCACAATTGTGTAAATTGAGGCACACGACCCTTGGAAAATTAGATATGATAAAAAAAAACATAATAAGTGAATAAAAAAAACTCACTCGCATAATGAGGCACTTTTGGAGCAGTGTGGAAAAGACGATGAATTCCATGGCCACAATAATTGCGAACAACGCTGAATCCGTGTGCCTGCGCATGCTTCTGAATGACATTGCCGATTTCGCGATATTTTTCGCCAGGGCGTACAATGTCAATAGCTTTGCTTAAACATTCGTGCGTCACTTCGACAAGTTTTTTAATCTTTGGTTGCACGTTGCCCACGAAAAACGTTTCGTTCAGATCACCATGAAAGCCACGATGATAGACTGTTACATCCACTGAAAAAATTTAAATTTTAAACAATTAAAATTGTTTTCACAGCATAATGTTCCAATAAAAATTAAACTATTTTGCACATTTTTCTGTTCTTTTAAAGATTTTGACGAATCTGTTATAAATTTTTAAAACCATTGGAAATTTCTAAAAAATTTTTAAGATCTTTCAAACTACCATAAACATCAAAACAGTAGAGATCCAAGAGTTGCCAAATCGGTTAGAATCGTATGAAATAAGGAATACAAACCATTGCAAATATCTCCATCCTCCAAAGGCCTTTTATCGGGAATTCCATGGCATATGACTTCGTTTACTGAAGTGCAACAGCTTGCGGGAAATTGATAATAGTTTAAAGGCGATGGATAACAATCTCTCTCGATGCAGGCCTCATAAACTATTCTGTCAATTTCAGCAGTAGTTACACCAACGTCTACGGCTCGTGCAGCTTCGTCTAAAACTTCTCTCGACAGCTGAAAATTAATGATTTCAAATTATAAAGATAATGAATTATTATAAGAGTTTTAAAGATATTCGAAAAAAAAGTTTTCTATGCTATTCATCATCTTTGTTCGACAATCCATTTTTCTTGAAAATAATTATTAGCAGTTCGAATTCTTTTTCTTTTCTTCCATTTTCATAGTGAAATCGAAATTATTTATAATATTGGATATACCTTCCCAACGACTCTCATTCCTTCGATTTCCTCATCACTCAAAACTTTGATCTGAGTCGAACCTCTGATAGCGACTTCGCTTTCCGGAATCCCCTCTGGATGATTAGCATAATCAGGACGTTCAATATGAGGTGGAGCTACTCTTTTCGGAGGTTTCTCATATGGACGCAATTTTCCTGTAAACTGATAACCTGGCCAGGGATTGTATTCCACTGCATCTTCTGTTTTCTTCGGACCTTCTGTAAATAGTATGCATATTAAGATTATTATTATTATATCTCAACTCAACTATTTTTCATTGATTTCTAAATGTTTTGTTAAAAGCTTTACATAATGGTTCAGTAATATGAAAAACTACAATGCTTTTGAAAAAAAAAACGCATTTTACCCAAGGTGAAGTAATATTTAAAATTACGAAGGATTGAAACTTACCGTGGAATTCGATAACAATATTTTAAGTTATACAACAATTTTGAGATCTTTTTACATTTTTACAAGTTTATATGAATTTTTGAACTCTGAGGGAATCATTGTGTGAAAAAAATGAAGTTGTTCAATTTTTAGTATTCTTGTTTCTCACCTGCAAGTTTGTGAACAACCTTATGAGCTTTCCAACTACTCTTGAAGCATTCCTGAAAAATTTGATTAAACAACTTGATAAATTATTCCACAAAATCAATTTTCTGTACGCAATAATACTTTTTCTCGTGATTACAGAACAAGTTAAATAAGTTTAAGATTATCAATTTCATGTCTCGATTAAAATCTGGTGCATGATGAGTTTTCTACAATTTAATTATGAAAATGTATGATATTAAATGTTTTTAATTATGAAAGTTGCATAACTTTTTGAGTAAGAAATATCATATTCGCTTTTTGAATGATTTCATCGCTACATTTTAAATTTGAAGATTTTGATTCTTAAGAAATAAATTAATATCTGAATCTAATGAGACAACAAAGACAGATCCAAAATTAGTGGAAAAATAAATGAAATTATTATGACATAGAAAACTTGAATATTCTACTAAATATCGTGATAATCTAAAAATTTCTAAAATTTTTAAAATATTCCTTTTCTGCCCATCTTTGAATTTTGTTGAAGAATTCTAATTTCTGAAGATATAAGATGACAAATTTAGGGTTTCGATGAAATTTATTGTTATATCATTTATAATAAAAAAAATTAATAACTGAAAAAATATAGCAATTCATATAGTGTATTAATGTATGATATAATAATTGTAGTGAAATAACACATAACATAGTATAAATCAATAATTTTTATTATTTAATAGAGATTTAACATGTTATATATACTATAAATTGTTATGAATGATATAATATACTGATAAATTATAATAAATAGTTACCTAAATATCAAAAATTTTACATAGAGGAAAATTGAAATAAAGAAATTCATTTATTGATAATTAATAACAACTAATATTTAACATAATATAATAAATAATTTATTTATGCATGAATATATCGATCAAAAATCGAATAGCTCAAAATACTCACAATTTTTTTTAGTAAATTAAATTGAATTTTGTAGATGTAAAAATTTTGTAAAAAATGTATCAAACAGAAAAAAACAGTAAAATTTCCATTATAATTACTAAAACATAGCAATAATTTGCATGGCATGCAAACAATGAATTTAACATAATAATAAAACAGATTAAATGAATTGCATTTACATTCAATCATAAACATTAGTCAAAATATTGTACAGAATTTAGGAATAATTTCTGATATTCTACAAAATTCTTCGTAACCTTTAATTTTTTAAAGTTTCGAAGACTCGTAGATTTTCATTAAAATCTCTAAATTATGAAATTTTTTATATTTATATTAAAAAAGTAAAAAAAAAAAACAAAAAGTGTTTTTTTGTACAAAAATCATCGATAACTTAAAGGTTTTAATAAAAATCTATGAGTCTTCAAAACTTTGAAAAATTAAAGGTCACAAAGAATTTTGTGGAATATCAGAAACTATTCCTCAATTTTTAATAAATTTGGAATCTTCAAAAAAATTTAATAATTAAATAAATTAGAAATAGAAAAATATTGAAAAATATACAGAAATGAAAAAAAGAGTATCATAATATCAAAATAAAAATGAAATTTATTTATCAAAAACAAATCTACAAACTATTACTGATTCATAATAAAATAAATAATAATTTATTCATGGTTAAATATGAAGATCAAAAATCAAATAGTTAAATGTCTTAAATGTTTTATTTTCTAAATAAATTAAATTTCTAGAGGTATACATTTTGTAAAAAATATATCAAACAGAAAAAACAGTCAAATTTACATTATAATTAATAGAACATGACAATAATTTATATAACTTACAAACAATAAATGTAACATAATAATGAAACAGATTTAATAAATTTTACTGAAATTCAATCATGAATATAAAACAAAACATTAATACAAAGAATTAAAAATGAGAGAATCGTAATATAAAAATTGAAAGAAATAAACTCATTTATCGAAAATTGATACAAACTTTTAATATAATAAATAATAATTTATTTACGCATAAATATGAAGATCAAAGTCAATTTTATAGAAATTATACGACATTCAAATAAATTATATTATGTCGTATAATATAGTTACATGACAAAAATAAGACTTTCTACTACAATAATTTATAAATATTCACTATAATTAAATATTTATAAAATCAAATAAATACATGTTCTTAACGTTTTATTTTCTAAATGAGATTAAATTTCTTAGACGTACGAATTTTGTGAAATTCGTATCAAACAAAAAAAAAGGAAAATTTTAATTAAAATTATTACAAACGTGGAAATAATTTACATAGCATACAATCAATACATTGAAAATAATAATTTAACAGATCCAAATTTATTTCACTCAAATTCAATCATAAACATGAAATAAAAATCCAGTATACAATTGATATTAAAGAAAAAAAAATTTTCGATCTCAACTGTCAATCAGCTGTATCGGTTAACAATCCAAAAATTGCGTAACAATTATGCAAGTTCTAGTGACCTTTTTTTTATTGTCAACTGGTCCGACATTTTTAACCTCAAAAATTGTCAATAATAGCTGTTTTATGAGCATCGGAATCTTTGCATTAATTGTAAAAGATTATATACAAATTGAACACTGGAAGAAAAATATCAAATTACCTGGCTACAAAAAAATGCATCTTTGATTCCCAATTTCACGCAAGTCGGGCACTGCCGACTGCCGACATTCGCGCAACCGGGAGTTTCGCACGGGCCATGGTTCACCATTTTCCTCGCGGAGCTTTGTTGTTCAATTTCCACAACTGATTTTAAAGTCAGAAAATTGACAGCGAATCACAATAGGACAGGAACAGGAATTTTTCGGGATTTTCCACGGAAAAGAGAGGTTAAGCTTTGTTAAGCTCTGAGACTTCTGAGAGTCCGAACCAGGCGTCCGAACGGTGCTTTTCAGGGTTGCCAGGACTGAAGATCACTGAAGATTATGGCGTTTTCGAGTGACCCAATCAGGAGCAGATCTCTCGAGCAATTTCTAGGCATAAATGAGCAGAGTTGAACACGTATCAGCAGACAGATCTGCTCCAGATCCGATCTAGATTGGGTCACTCGAAAACGCCATTACAAAGTCGCCACTCGGAGTCGGAGGGTGGGGTCATCTAGAACCAAATTTTTTCATCCTAAATTTTTTTTATTTAATATTCCCAAAAAAAATGTAGGATGAAAAATTTGGGACCAAATGACCCCACCCAAAAAATTTAGGATGAAAAAATTTCGGATAAGATGACCCTACCCCAGTCGGAGAGCTAAAAATCGCCAAAATCGCCACCTACATTTCAGTAAATCGCCACATTGGCGCCAATATTCAAAATTGAAGCGATGTGATTTAGAATTGAACTTTTCGCTTGATAAACACATTTTACGACCAAATATGTATGACTTATGACTATTTATTGGGGATTAAAAACAATTTCGATGAGCATATAAACTTTTTGTTTTTGTACAACTTATATTTTATACTGCACGATGAAGAAAATTATATATTTTTTCAAGTACGCACACGCGTTAACTTGTTAAAATTATGGTAACTTATTATGTTCTATTTTTTGACACATTTTAAAGCACAGTCTTCGATGAATATGTATCACTAAATGGTAAGAATTTGTAGTATGGAATGAAGACTCGAATCTTAATCTGCACTAAGATTCATTCAAGTGTGTAATGTAAGTTTGCTTTATACGTGAGTACCCTTATCGTCTCATTAAAAATGTTATTGTTTTTATTTTGGTGTGTCCATAACGTTTGTTGAATACTGCTGTCTTCGAATTTATTTGTGTTTTAATTTCCCAGACAGTACCAATTAACATATGTTACTGCACAAAATGGCATGAAGACCCTAATCTTTAGATCTTTACCAAGATTTTCTTCAAGTGTGTAATGTTATGGCGTTTTCGAGTGACCCAATCTAGATCGGATCTGGAGCAGATTTGTCTGCTGATACGTGCTCAACTCTGCTCATTTATGCCTAGAAATTGCTCAAGATCTGCTCCGGATTGGGTCACTCGAAAACGCCATTAGATTGCTTTATACTGTAATTATTGTAAATCGGGAATATGACATCGTCATAGCTCGGTGGCAAGGAGACCTAGTCGTGAATTGTTAAATAGTTTCCTTGGTCGGTGGTGATCGGAGGAAAAAGTTTATTACCGAAGTGCTTGAAAAAACTATAAGAAATCATTTAAAACTTATAAAATATAGATGGTGTTTCCTAAAGTCGTTAACTCAAATTAAAAAAAAATTAACACAAATTCTGGAGCATGAGGAATTTTGCTTCGGTTTTTAGAATATTTAAAATCCAAGAAATATTCGTTTGTGATTCAAAACTAAAAAATTTATGCGTTTCTTTTTGGCGCAGGGATGTAGTGTAAAATTTACATTTCTATTTCACTTTTACCGGGTTCTAAAAACCATCGCTACGCTCTTGCGCACTTTCGGTTTTCCCGCGACAAAAATAAGAATGCGGTTACTTCCAGTTACTTCCAAGTCCTGAAGAGAACGCTGATTTCACTTGCACACACTATACCCTCCATTTTCTCTTTCTTTTTATCTCTGCCTTTCAAATACAAATTACGAAATCCATATGTACGTTATGCTGAGACAGAGAGTGGAATTAAGTGGAATGCAGTGCATGTCAATGAGAATTCGAGTATTTACAGAAAACAACCACGGTTTTTCAGTTGTTCCGTCTGTCATGAGTGTTTAATAAAGTGATAAAAATTATAACGGAAATGTCACTCGCATTATCTCGACTGTGTTTCACACAATCCCTTTAATTATTTATTTTCCCGCCTCCCTAATGTGTTTGCATCGGGAAAAGTCCGAGCGTTTTTTTGTACATAAATAATTTAGTTACCTTAAAGTAAACATGCACAAGCGCATAATAATTTGCATAATTTCTATATTCTGTGTGTTGACGATCCAATTAAAGGCTGAAGATCAAGATCTAGGAACTGTCATTTTTGCAAATGTCGTGAGTATTTTTTGGTGTTTGAATTTGAATGCATTTTTGGGAACTCGTTATCAATTGCTTATCTTTGAATATACAAATCGCCTTTTTTTATGGCGGAAATTCGCGAACGTTTTTTTGTATATACATGACGAGAGTTTGATTATTTTGAAGGCTTTATGTGTTTACTTTTGATTAATTGGTTGATCAGGTGCGAATAGATTTTATGGGTTGATTGATTGATAAACAGGGTCGACCTAAAAGGGGGGAGGGGGGGGGGGTTGGGCTTAGAATTATAAATTAGAATTTGTCCTGCAATTAAATAAATAAATAAATTCCTTTAGTATGCATATAACAGAGAAATATCAAAATTTATAAAAATAAAAAATAATGACATCGAATTGTGTAAATATCATTTTTAAAGTTGAAATTTTCGTTATTTGAGAAAGATTTGAATTTTAAAAAAATTATCAACTTTTTAACAATGAAATTATATTGTAAAATAAATTCTTTATGTTTTAAACTAAAATTATGATTAAAGTATTAAGTTTTTTGATATTGAGAAATTTTTTTGCTATGATAAGCAAAATTATGTAAATTAAAAAAATGTAGAATAACAAAAATAAAAACTGAAGACATCGAAATTTGTAAACTTTATTTTTAAAGTCGAAATTTTTCGTCGTTTTAGGAAGATTTTAATCGATAAAAAATTATCAACTTTCCAACATTGATATTCTATTGTAAAATATGTTGTCAATATTTTAAACTAAAATTACGATTTCAGTATAAAATTTTTTGATATCGAGAAAATTTCTTTTCTGTAATAAGCAAAATTATGCAAATTTTAAAAAGATTCAGGATAACAAAAGTAAAAATTGACACTGAAATAGGTACATTTTAATTTTTGAAGTCGAAATTTTTGTCATTACTAAAAGATTTGAATCAATAAAAAATTATTAATTTTTGAACATTAACATTCTTTTGTAAAATATGTTCTTTATGTTTTAAACTATAATTACGATTTAAGTATTAAGTTATTTGATATTGAAAATTTCTTTTGCTAATGTGACAGCATAATTATGTGAATTGAAAAAATTCATAATAACAAAAATAAAAACTGACACCAAAAAATGTACTTTTTTATTTTTGAAGTTGAAATTTTCCTCATTTTAGGAAGATTTGAATTTATAAAAAATAATCAACTTTCCAACATTGACATTCTATTTTAAAATATGTTCTTCATGTTTCAAACTATAATTACAATTTAAGTATCAAGTTTTTCGATATTGAGAAACTTTTTTGCTCCAATAAGCAAAATTATGTAAATTAAAAAAATTCAGAATAAGAAAAATAAAAACTGACATTGAAATATGTACATTTTATTTTTGAATTTGAAATTGTCATCATTTTAGGAAGATTTGAATTTATAAAAAATTATCATCTTTCCAACATTGGCATTCTATTGTAAAATATGTTCTTCATGTTTTAAACTATAATTAGGATTTAAGTATCAAGTTCTTCGATATTGAGAAAACTTTTTGCTGTGATAAGCATAATTATATATTAGGTGCGCAACTAAGTTCTCGCTGTTTGTCAGTTGATGGCTCTAGCAGTAAGAGTTGGTCGATTTTGACATATCCAAAACGTCACGAACC
>JAPYZL010001528.1:0-19760 GCA_030522825.1 Platygaster orseoliae | reverse complement strand
AGGGGATATAAATGAGTTTTCAGGATAAATGAATTCAATTTTGAAACACATTAATAATAATTGGACGAATAAATAAAATTATTAAATGAGTCAATTCCGGATAAATTAAACTTTTTCAAAATTAAATATTTTTTTATGATACATAAACAAATTTTGTTATTGTAAATTAAAACTTTGAAAAAAACTGGGAAGACGATTGAATAAACAACTGTTTTTCAATGTAAAAGTCATAAATATAATGCTTTAAGAATCGCATTGTTGAAAATAAAAAATTTTTTGCCTCAAATTTAAAATCCAACATTGTGACGTGACACAGGAAGGGGGGGTCTGCAAATTTGTGACACACTGTGACAGAGGGGGGGAGGGGGTTCAAAAAACGCCAAAAAACTGTGACATCAGTTATGGAAGCTCCCTATTAGTATTTTTTACTATACTTACGTTTTACTACTCTGCATGGTACAAATAAATATCTTAAAGATATTCTTCAGAAATTCGAATAATCTTCTAGATTTTCCTAAAATATAGTAATTTTTCCAATATTTACACAACAAATTACTAGATATTTTTTCTAAGTGTGGATTTTACCTTCTAAAAATCCAGCGCAGAAACGATCGTCTAAAATTTCATCATAAAGTTGTGCTTGGTAAATTTTCGAGCATTTTCGGTTGTTAACGATTGGAACGTCGACGGCCATAAGAAAGACGCTTAATGGTCCATTTGCCTTTATTGCACCATAACCTAGAATGAAAACTGGAAGTTACTAAGGAAAACCTTTTATATTCATGATGGTTTATGCTTTTACTGAATTTGTGCACTGAAAATCCAATTTGGTTGCCACAAATAAACGTTTAAATCATTAATGTTAGATCCCAGGAACAAAATTCTCGTGTGACAGTAACAAGTTGAATATCTGTTTTGAAAATGACTAAAAATCATGCCGATTTCTCAAGAGTCTGACCTGTCACAGTAGTCAAGTCTCCGTCTTCCAAGTTTATATAGTTCGATGAGCTGTTTTGTAGCTTGATCACTCCCCTAGTTGGTCCGTATTTGAACTCAGGATCGACTTTCAAGAGGGCAATGTCGTTCATCATTCCACGATTTGAAAATGTGAAGTTCTCGTGTTTGTGAATATCGACGATTCGATGCTTAGTTCCACCGTATTTCGTTTGATTAGCGCCCGCTCTTGCGAATCCGCCGACCAAATAATCTGCGCAGTGAGCTGCTGTCAGAATGTAGTTTTTGCCTATAATGCTACCGCCGCAAGTGAAGAAACTTTTGGACTTATGAAGTGAGACTTGGTACGGAAAATCCTCGATTGAGACTCTTTTACCTCCGATGATGCGACCATCGTGTTTTTTAGGAATGACTTTGTGTGGTACCGCAGTAACTGAGAAAAATTATTTTAAGTATTTGTTAGTTATTTTATGTATAGTTAATATGGTTTCCGGTCACTTTCCCGACTGAAAAATCCCGACAGTCCATTATCCCGACAGTCATTTTTCCCGACAGCGTTTTTCGCTGCCACTTCAAGAGCCGATTTTGTTACTTCATTTGAATATGATAATATTATTATTTATTTTGATGTATAGATTTTTTTTACTTTATTAAGGGCACACCTAAGTACATTCTGCAATTTATTTACATAAGGTATCCTAATTTTTCTATGCAAATAATATCTTAATGTCTTAATTCGTTAACCATTATATAAGATGAAGATTACAAAATTAACAAACTAAAACTCATACAAAATCATACAAACTCATACAAACTCATACAAAATTAACTTTTTTTATGATAAATTATTTTAAATAATACATAAGATATAATTCTTGCAATTGATGTTTGAAAATGTTATAATATACATACCACAAAACAACGAAACATCGTAAATTAAATGTGAGAGATTTACTGTAAATATTCTGAAATCGTTCAAGATTTACAGCAAAAATTTAAGAATGGAGTGAAATAAAGTTCAGAGAAATGAAAAATTGAAAATAATCATAAGGATGAAAAATTATGAAAATTTTTGCATAATAAGTTAGTTTGTGCAATATAAAGAAAATGGAATTCGCAATTTTTATTTTCAAAATGAGACTATATACGAAGTAATAATGAAAGAACAAAATATTGTATTTAAATGTAAGAAATTTACTAGAAATATTCTGAAATTGTTTTACATTTACAGCAAAAATATAATAAGTTAGTGAAATGACGTTGTAAAATATGGACATATAAAAATAATAGAGAGCGAAAATGAGGAGTATGAGGAAAATGCATATTGCAAAAACTTTTTTATTATAAATTGGATTATATAATACATAAAAAATGAAATTCGCGATTTATGTTTGAAAATGTGAAAAATTTACGGTAAATATTCTGAAATCGTTCAAAATTACAGCAAAAATTTAAAAAGGGAGTGAAATAACGTTTGGAAAAATGGAAATATAAAAATAATAATAAGGATGAAAAATTCGCTCCAGTATGAAACATACTGCAAAAAAGACGAAAGAAATATTTCAAGTAGCATTTTTTGTGTGATAAATTTGTTTATGTAATATAGAGAAAATGAAATTCACAATTCATATTTTCAAAAAATGCGGCAATATACGAAACAACCACAAAAGAACAAAATCTTTTATTCGAATTTGAGAAATATACTTAAAAGTATTTAAAAATTCTTTAAGATTTACAGTAAAAATCTAATAAATGAGTGAAAAAAATTAAGTAAAGCGAATAAAAATAAATAAAGCAATTTTTAAAGATAAATAAGTTAATATAATATAGTGAAAATGAAATTCACAATTCATATTTCCAAAAATGCGAAAATATACGAGACAATCTAAAAAGAACAAAATATTGTTCTCAAATTTTAAAGATTTACTGTAAATATTTTAAAAACTTTCAAGATTTACAGCAAAAATGTAAATGCGAGGAAAAAACTGCTCTTAAAAAAATGGAAATATGCAAATAATAATAAGAATGAAAAATTTGATCAAGTAAAAAACAAAAAAAAACAATATTTAGTAATATTTTTTTACAATATATTAGTTTATAAAATACATAAGAAATGAAATTCGAATTTATATTTTAAAATGATTTCAAATTTGTATATTGAAATATAAAAATATTTTAAAATTATATGAGGCAATCACAAAAGTACGAAAGTATTCAAATTTAAGAAATTTTTTGAAAATATTTTGAAATGATTCGAAATTTATAGCAAAAATACGAGGAAGAAATTACTCTTAAAAAAATCGAAATATGCTAATAAAAATGAGGATCAAAAAATCACTTAATTATGAAGCATATTGCAAAAACGACGAAAAAAACGTTTCAAGTAAGATTTTTTTATAATAAATTAATGTCTATAACAGAAGAAATAAAATCAACAATTGAAATTCCAAAATGCGACAATTTATAAAGCAAAACCACGAAAGAACAAAATATTGTATTCAAATATAAGAAATTCACTGGAAATATTCTAAAATCATTTCAAATTTACAGCAAAAATATAATAAATAATTGAAATGCCATTTAAAAAAATAAAAATTTTCCAAAGTAAATTTACCGGCACTCAGGGCAATAACGAGGGACAAAATCAAACACCGATTCATTTTGTACAAATTCGTTTGAGACTGGAACTGTAAATTAATTCGCAGAGCTAAGAATATTTATACTACTTATCAATTTTTATCAATTTCTATCGGAAGAAACGTCTAAAATGGATACTGCATTTTCCGATAACATTCCAATCTATTGATTATTGCAGATGATTAAGATCTATCACGTGATTTTATGAAATTGTGTCGATTCGAGCTGTTCTAATCTGATCAAAGATTCTTCTGATAAATGAAATCGTAGTTGATTCTGAGAGCCAAGACTATCGCTTTTTTTTCGACATTCAATTGGGAATCCCAAAATTATTTTAAATTTTTTAAATTGTAATCCATAATTTGAATTTCACATTTTTGAATAGATTTAAATTTCAGGAACCTCGAAAACGGTGAAAAGGATTGGGTATATTGAACGTATTTAATTATTTAATTGAAATAAATAAATATATAATATAAATATATAAATATATTAATGATATAATAATAAATAGTATAATAATTATATATAAATAATAGATAAATATATAAAATGTATAAATAAATAAATTTATTAAAAAAAAAATATTTTCAATTTTCAGTTATTTAATTGAAAATTGCATAGCTGGTGAAATATTATTAAAAATAACAAATAAAATAGGAAAATGCGAAATATATAAAAAAAATTAAATTAAATATATTATAAAACTATGATGAACAATATCTAATAAACAAAATATACAAAAGGAAAATAAATAAAATAGAAAAATGTAATTGGAGCTTATTGTAAAGATTTTTCTTAAGTTTTAGGAATCTTCGAAGAATATAAATTTTTTGTCAATTTGCAAAAAAAATATAAAATGTTCAGAAAAAAAAGTTTGAGTAACAAAAAGCAGAAATAAAAAATATTATTAAGAAAGAGTCAAATCTTTTGATAAGATAGTTAAAAGTCACGAAAAATCTGATAAAAAACGCCATCACATTCTATTTGACGAAATAGACGTGTTGAAAATAATCATTGCCTTTATCAATTTTATCGATCATTCATGAACCAAGTCAAGTAAAACGAAATCGAAATACGACCAAAGTCACCAACTGATTCGTGGTATTTTCATTCTTAATGACGAAAATGAGATACACCATCAAGCTTGTTTGATTTCTTACTATTTTAGAAAAAGATTTTATCAAATTATTTTTTCAGTTTTAGTTACAGTATTATTTATAAACGAACTTTTTGATGCATTATTATTTACTAACATTGGTCAATGGGATTTTTATCAATCGATTAAAATTTTTGAAGTATCAAGATCGATTGCGCAGATTTCTAGGAGATGTTTTGTAAGTAATATCAGGAATCTTTTTAGCTGATGAAACTTTTTTAGGGCCATAGGTCGAATTTGGCAATTTTCGTCCACGTTGTGATGACAAATGGTAAATTACTTTTTTTATTATGTTTATTTTGAAGTATTTGATAACAAAGTTTCAGAATTTTCTAAAGCAAAATATTTTTCAAAGTGTTAATAAAAATATTGTAAATAATAAAAAGCCATAACGATTATGAAAGTGAGAATTTTCGGTGAAAAATATCTAAACCATCTAAACTAGAAAAAACTACAAAAGCTAGTTTATCTATTAAAAATTTAAATTTCCCAGATAAATGTATAAAAAAAATTTGTTGATTTTGCAGAAAAATCTAGTGACAACTTGAATTTTTTCGAGAGTTTTTGGAAATGAAATATCATACTCGACGTTTTAAATAATTCAGGTAAAAATTATCTATCCAAGCAAACCAGAAAATAATTATTTTTTAAAAAATAAAGCTTATAAAAAAACAGAAACCATGAAAAACTTTATGTATTTCTTTTCAGATTTTCGAAAAAATAATTATGCTCTATTAAAAGTCACTATATGTATAAAATATCTTCAAAAATTTTCTACGTTTTCTACAAAATTGTTCGGCAGCTTTGAGTCGACTATTTCGTTCAAAATTTTTGTAATTTGCAAGGGTTCAAATTGACTTAAAAAATTAATGTAATTGAGAAAACAATTTACCAAAAATTAATATCGAAATAGTTAACATATTAAAAAACAAAACTCATTTACAACTATTGACAATCTTTGTTATAAATTATAACAATTCCTAAAGTTCTCGAATTAAAATTTTTTTTTCAAATAAAATAAAGTAACATGAAATAAATACTTTTGAAAACATAATTAAAAATTTAATTGCACTGTGAGTAAATTTAATTTCACTCAACAATTTCAGATTTTTTTCATTTTTATAATTCATCTACCATCTTTTTGATCTATTGTAATTTAAATCGAAAAACCATAAATTAAACAATAATAAACGAAGATGATGTTCGGTTAAAATAATAGCAACACAACAATGCATTCGTTGAATTATATTTCTTAACAAATGTTCTACTGAACAATAGCTCGTTCAATAATACAATATTTTCCATAAATTAATGCACTCAAACAAATAACAAAACCGTGGTAAACACGTTTGTGCACTCGAGAATTTATTACAGTTCCTCATCTGAAGTGTGTTTTTTAATCCAATCCAAGAAATGTGGAACATATGTGTAGATTCCAGGGTAATCAGCTCTGGCGCATCCGTAGCCATATGAAACGATTCCGACTTGGTAACCATTGTACATTACTGGACCTCCTGAATCTCCTTGGCATGTGTCTTTTCCACCTGAAAATAGAAAACAATTGTTATTCAGGAATGATTTAAAACAACCTTAAAAAAGAAATAACTCAGTTTTGTTAATGTTGACAAAATTTACAACGTTGAAAAATCACACGAGAATTTTTTTTTTCTAAGATTTACTATCTATGATTTAAAAGCTCAAAATAGTGAATTCAGCGAAGACCATGAAAATCGTTGACACAAAAAATTCATTAAATCATCGACAGTGAAATTTGTCGTTTAAAAAAAAGTCGAACTTTTAGGATTCTTAAAATAATGAATTTTTTAATAAATTTTATTTTCTGTAGAAATGTTAATAAAAAATTTTGTTCATAAATATTCCAGTTTATAAGAAATGTACGTAGCTTAAATATTTTCTTCTAAAAAATTTGAAATTTCTCATAAAAGTGTCATTGGTATTTGGAAAAATTAAAAAAATAAAAATAATGAACGTAAAAATCTGTGAAAATATGAACAAAAACAAAATAAAGCGTTGACTGAATGATAATGATTCTAAAAAATGAAGTGATCAGTGAAAATAATAACAAAAAACGTACTCACTGAAATTTAGAGGACGTAACAAATGGTTTGCTGTTAATTCTCAATTTTAAAAAGAATTTGGGACTCTAACTTCAAAATAACAGCAATTTTGACTTTAAAAAAATTGTAATTTTAAATGATTGATCAGAATAAAGTGAAAAAAAAAGAAATTCGAGGAATCGTTTTAAACTGGTGATTGATAAAAATAAAAAATTATAATTTACAAAATTGTGAAAAATTCAAGAAACTTTGAACTTTGGAGCTTTGAATTCCAAACAATTTCTAGAATTCAATGTAGATAGAAATTTATGTAAATTGAAAAAAAAAGTTTATTATCATCATCAATGTTTGAAGAAATACTAGATGTATTAAAATTCTATTAAATGCTATTTTTTGAAAAATCTAAACAAATACGTACGATCTATAAAACTTGGAATTCTAGAACATCGAATTCTTTAAAAATGTATATTACTACATAAAAATCCATGGAAATACTACAAGTTTTTTGAAAATTGAATTCTAGACCATCAATTCATAGAAATCCATAATATAGATTTGTAGATTGTTATATTTTAGCAATCTACAAGTAAATTGAAAATACATAAAAATAACAGGAACTCCAAATTTTTGTGAATTTTTATACTTTGACATTGAAATCTAGAACTTTGTAGAGTAAATCATAGAATTCTAAGAAATCTATAAAAATATATTTCTTTTGGAATTCCATGATTTTTATTGAACGAACTTGAAAATTAATAAAAATACAAAGAACAACAAAAACATGCGTTAATTTGATAATAATGATTTTCGAAAATGAAGTTATCAATAAAAATAACAAAAAATAAAAATAAGTGAAAATGATCAGAAATGTACTAACTGAAATCTATAAAACGTAATTAATGATTTTCCGTTATAGTTCTCATATTTAAATGGGATTTAAAATGTTTTAATATCTTCAAAGTCTTCTCACTGACAATGAGTTGATTGTTAATGTAATAAAAATTTGACTAGGAAATCGAGAATTTTTATTATATATTCCAAATTCTTTATTTCAGTAACTCAAAAATAACAGTAATCTTGGTTTCAGAGAAATTATAATTATAAATGTTCAATTAGGATAACGTGGGATAAATTATTTGATGAATTTTTTTTTGAGCTAATAACGAATTTAAAAAAATCAGATTTTACGAAAATGTTGAAAATTTAAAAAACTTTCAACTCTGGAGCTTGAAATTCCAAAAATTTAGACATCAATTCATTAAAATACCGAAAAATACTTAGAATTATAAACAAACTGAAGTAATACTAAAAGTATCATAATTCTATAAGAAAACTGTTTTCTAAAAATCTCAACAAATACGCAAGATCTATGAAACACGAAATTCTAGACTTTCGTGTTAAAGAGTACGAAAATTTAAAAAAATATAAGAGACATTTAAAATCTATGTAGATTGAATTTGTTCAGACATCTTTAAAAGATTTGTTTCGTATTTACCTTCTGGAAATCCTGCGCAAAAACGGTTTTCCGTGATTGGTGCCCAATCGATTCTCGAGTAAAACTCTGTGCATTCGACATTGCTAACAATTGAAACAGATACACCTAAAAGATTTTCACTACGTGGTCCGCTTTCATAAATGGTACCGAAGCCTGTAAAAAAAAATGCAACCCATGCATTATTAATCAGGTTTTTCAAAAAAACAGTAAAATTTTTTTCATTTAGTATTATTATTGCAATCGAGAGAATGACAAAGTAGACGAATCTAGATTGAAATTGATCGAAAAATACGTAAACAAAAAAATATTGAAAAATTAATATTTGTTAAATTTGTCTTTTCCCAGTTATAACGACCTGAAAATACAACTAATTCTATTAAATTTATTCGTGTTTATTTATCAATTATTCTACTAACCAAAAAAATTCATAATTTTGGAAATCCCCTACTCGAAATTTAAATTTTCAATTAGTTATTTATATACCTAGAACAAATTTTATTTAATTTATTTCTTACCTTTTTTCTATCTTTCATTTTGCAATCCATTTGATACAAAAATCTTTATTGAAATTTCAGCAAAATTCAAACAAACTATCAAAATCACTAGTTCATCAATCGAATCTGTAAATATTTATTCAATTTCAATTTGTCAATTACTGGTGTTTTTGTAGAACTCTTTTTTTTTATTAAATTCCAGAAATTAATCTTCCTTCAAAATTCACAAATTTTTTAAGAAGATTTGTTACACTGAAAAACCGGTTTTGTTGACTCAAACAAACGTTCGGTCATTATATTACAAACCGAATATTTGGTTCACTTAAATAAACTTTTACTTCATACAAATAAGTTTAATTTGACTCTAAAAAATTTTGTTTCAGTCAAAAAAATGTATATTTCTGCAAACTCGAATTTCTGTGTCCAAACTAAAAATATTTTACAGAAAAAAAATGTGTTTCTCTCAACTCAAAATGTATTGAAATCAAATAAGTTTGTTTTTCAGTGTAATAATTAAAGTGACATATCAATAAATAAATCAATGAATAAACAAACTCACCTGTGGCTGTGCAGAGCTCCCCAACTGTCAAATTCTGAACGGGCTGTTCGCCATAAAGCTTGACTGGCATAACAGCCGAGTTGTATAAAAATGGCGGTTCGACCTTGATAATGGCAATGTCATTGCTTATTCCAAACGGATCCTCATTTGTGTAATTATCGTGGCGAACGATGCTGACGATATGGTGCAGATTTCCTCTTTTTACTGAATGATTTGAGCCCACTCTGATATATCCGTCATGAATTTTACCGATGCAATGACCGGCAGTTAGGATGTAATTTTGCTTGATGACACTGCCACCGCATATGTAATTATTTTTCTTTGTCAAAAGTGACACGTGGTGCGGAAAGTCCTCGATTCGTACCTTCCAACCGCCGACGATTCGACCGTCATGCTCACTGTCACTCGGTTTCGCGACAGTCAAATGCACTGCGTCAGCTGAAAATTGTAAAAAACGATCGACAGCCCGCTTTTGCACAGGATTTTCGACTGCTGGGCTTGATGATTTTTGATAAACATGAATTTATCCTTATAAAATTTATCTTCAAATGCACCGTGACAGCTGAAAATTGTAAAAAACGCTCGACAACCCGCTTTTGCACAGGATTTTTGACTTGGCATGTAATTTATTTATTTTAACATCTTAGAATGTTTATGAATTTTTAAATCGTTTGGTAGAATCATGAATTTGGACTGATTTTCATCAGCAATGACAGTCATTGATGTTTCTAAAATTTGTACAGGGAAATAAGGCTAGATGATTTTTGATGAACATGAATTTTTCTTTATAAAATTTGTCTTCAAATGCACTTGATCAGCTGTAACTGTTTTAACATTTAAAAATGTTAATGAATTCTTAGATCATTCGGTGAATTCATGAATTAAGACCAATTTTCATCAGTAATGACAGTCATTAATGTTTTGAAAATTTATAAATGGAAATCAGGCTTGATGATTTTTGATGAACATGAATTTATCTTTATAAAATTTGTCTTCAAATGCACTGCGTCAGCTAAAAGTAGCAAAAAACGCTCGACAGCCCGCTTTTGCACAGGATTTACGACTTTGCGTGTAAATTATGCGTTTTACAATCTAAAAATGTTAATGAATTTTTATATCGTTTGGTGGATTCATAAATTTGGACTGATTTTCATCAGCAATGACAGTCATTGATGTTTCTAAAATTTTTACAGGGAAATCAGGCTTCATGATTTTTGATAAACATGAATTTATCTTTTTAAAATTTGTCTTTAAATGCAATGAATCAGCTAAATACGGTTGAAAACGTTCGACAGCCCGCTTTTGCACAGGATTTTTGACTTGGCGTGTGAATTATCTGTTTTAACATCTAAAAATGTTAATGAAATTTTAGATTGTTTGGTGAATTCATGAATTTGGACTTATTTTCATCAGTATTGACAGTCATCGATGTTTTAAAAAATTTTGTATGGAAATTGGGCTTGATGATTTTTGATGAACATGAATTTATTTTTATAAAATTTGTCTTCAAATGTACTGCATTAGCTGTAACTGTTTTAACATTTAAAAATGTCATTGAATTTTTAGATCATTCGGTAAATTCATGAATTTGCACCGATTTTCATCAGTAATGACAGTCATTGATGTTTCAAAAATATATTTTGATGAACACAATTCACTAAGATTATGGTAAAAAAAAATTTATTGTGAAATTCACGTATAAATCGATAAACTTACCAGCACAAATTAAAAATATAACCGAGGAAATCAAGCACTTCATTGCTAAATGTGTAAAATTTGAAGTGTCGAATTTTCGTTTTTTTACTCGTATTTATACTACTTATCGAAATCTTATCAGATTCGATATCAATAATATGAAATAGAAAATCGCAAGAATAGGAAAATTAAACAATGATGAAGGTAAATTTACAGCATTGAAACATTCGATTTTTCAATGAGTTAAAGTTTGTTTACCAATTTATTTCATATACTAAATTTTTTTCAATAAGTGCAATGTAAATTAGGTAAGTTCCAGATGAAAAAATAAAATAAATGAATGAAATGAATATTGTTTGGAAACGTAACAAAAGAACATTTTGCACAAAAAAATTATCAATTTTTGTGAGATAGTATAAAAAAAAATTATTTTCGTGTTTTTTGACTTGTGAAGGTTTCTTAGTCATACGGCCTTTGATGATACCGAGTACACGATCAACGATGATTAAAAAAAATGGATAAGTAAAGTGAAATATTATGTTTCTGCTTGATTTGATTTTCGAACATTGAAAAATTGTCGAATCTGATAAAATATTATGGACATAAGGATAAGTGATTTTTCGGATGAATGTTTGCTTGCAAAATTTTCGATATATTTTTATTTAGATTTTTTCGTTTGCAAGAGTTTTCCAAGCTGAGAGAAACGTTTTAAAATTGTAATTTATTTCATTTTTTCGAATGTTTAAAAAATTATTTGAATAAATAAAGAAATTATCAACGATTTCCGAACACTGTTCGAAACTAGTAAAAATAATATCATCAAGTTTTTAGGAATTTTCAATAATTTTTGTGTGTAATTTTTTACTACGAATTCGGAATTTTTCTCTGTAATGAACTGAAACTATAAAAATTTATTTAAGATAATGGAGAAAATTCCATTATTATGAGTTTTGGAAACATAATGAAAAAATTTTTTTTTTAATTTTCTTTCGAACATTTTTAAACCAACTACAATTTAAAAAATCACGTCTTAACGAAAGTTGAAATTTGCAAAAAAATGCCAAAATTACTAGAAATAATAGAAAAAAAAATCATGGTTTATGGATTCAATGAACTTGAACTGTCATATATATATATAAATAAAAAATCTGGTCACTTTGAAAAATGGTTGAATTTCTCATCATTCACATATTTTCTAATTTCTGTCAAAATTTTTTCGAACTCCTTTCAATGATTCTCCTTCTTTCACGAAAAATCAGTGAAATATACTGAAATCTCAACATTTTTCTCCATTTCATTAAATCAAAAGCTGTAGTCCAGAAATAACATAAACCAATATTTCCAAAATAAAATCATTTATTCAAAAAACCTCATAAAAAAGTACATAACACCAACAGAGCTTTCAACCGAGGAGCAAAAAAAAAATCTGAAAAAGTGATTTAGACCCTGCTATGTTGAGCGATCCATTTAGTGTAGTGCGCAACGTTCGTGTACACTCCGGGAATTCCAGGTCTTGCGCATCCCAAACCGTAAGAAACGATTCCTGCCAATTGTCCATTAACCACAACTGGGCCACCGGAATCTCCTTGGCAAGAGTCTTTTCCTGAAAAACACAACCCAAACTCCATTAATAAAAACTAAGAGTACGCGGAAGCTGCAACGGTATTACCGTCACAGTGCTGCCAATCGTCAAAAAATTTTTTTTTCTTACCTCCTTTGTGGGTACCAGCGCAAATGAACATGTCATCGACAGCTGACAATCCGTGGCTCGTGTAAATCTTACTGCATTCCTCTCTGCTGACAATTGGCACGCTGACTGCCATGAGCTGTGCGCTCGAGGAACCGCCTTCTCTGGTCGATCCGTATCCGGAAACAGTGCACATTTCGCCGACACTGATGTCGCTTTCGTCGAAATACAGATTTATTGGCACTCGTGTAGCGTCCACAACGAATGGAGGGTCGACCCTCAAAATCGCGATGTCGTTTACCGGCTCGCCGTGAGATCTCGTGCCGTATTGCTCGTGTAGTATCACTTTCACGATTTTGTGGAGGGAGCCACCTGTGTCGAAACGGAATTTCAAACATTGTTTAGGAAGATTTATCATTGACAAACAGTTTATTTATGAACAAACCTGTGTTCGTGAAATTAGATCCTGCGCGGACTTGGCCTCCTTTCGCGTATGACGCGCAGTGGCCGGCGGTGACAACGTATTCGCTGTCAATAATGCTGCCACCGCAAAAGTGGAATCCGGACCGAAGCAGTGACACCTGGTGGGGAACGTCCTGAATCGCTATAACGCTGCCTCCCACGATCTTGCCGTCTCGGGGAGGGAACAGCTGCACTCGGGCAGGGAAGGGGGTGGCTCGCGCTGAAGTTAAAGCGATACAAGAGCGTTACAAATGTACAAAAAATTTTCAAAAAACCGGAAGAAAATGAAAAATTCACTTTTATAGGATATAAGTTATTAGGTAAAATATTTTTTGCACTTTACTTACCAACTGCGAGAGCCGCCAAGAACCAAATAACTGTTTTGGAAAGCATGTCTTCGGCTGATGAGCTCTGCTAGAAATACTATGCATATGAGCTGCATTTCGGGGTATTTATACGAAAACCTTATCGAATGCAAGAAAAATTGCGCATTGTGAGAATGACGTTTAATTTGATATCGTTGCCGCGTTTCCCTGATTATCTTGGAATCGTGTTCGATTTCTCAGGTTCAATCAGTTTTCAGTCGGTTGCCCAGCTTCAGCTAATTTGGTTAATCCTGGCGAGGAATGCAGATTTTGCTCATTGCGCAATTCTGTAATGATATTGCATGTGCAATGTGATTTCGAACGATGTGGAAGTACATTCCTTGGTTTTGATGATTGGGTTTTTTGTTTCAGGTGAGTACTTTGTCAAGGATTTTATGCGGTACTTGGCTTTTGAGTGAGTAATAGGTGTATGGAATGAAAGATTTTGGGGTTTTTCGTTTTGTTGATATTTGATTTATGTAGTAATGAATGAAATTTTGGTTTTTTAGGTTTTTTGGGGGGTAAAATTTAGTTGGAGTTTGGTATCTTGATTCTTGTTTTGGAAAGAATTTTTAATTGAAAAATATTGAGTTTATTATATCTTGATTATCGCGACTTTGATTTTTCTTACTACGAATAAAGACGTAGGTATGTTTTTTAATTTTCTAATTCATATTAAGAATTTTCGTAACTTACTTTCATAGAAATACATTATGATTTGGAGGATTTAAAGTTATTTTTAGAGATTTATGTATACATATTTAAATTTTGATGCTCTAGAATTTTGAGAGAAAGGTATTTTTGATATAAAAGTAGATTTTTTTGAAAAGAGGATCTTCATGGATTTGAAGTATTTTATAAATATCTATTTTTTTTTAATTCTTTGTATTTCTTTAGTTCTTAGATAATTTAAAGGATTTGATGGAATTTTCATTAATATATGCAGGTGTTTATAATTAAATGTTTTAAAATGACAAATTTTAAAGATATCTATAATTTTTTATTGAGTTTTATTATCTTCTTACGTTTCTCATTTTATACAATGTATTTTCAAAATTTATTTCGATTATCTAGTATCCTAATTAATTTTTTTAATTTTTATGAATATCTTAAAATATTTCTAGAATACATTTTTCCTTTATTTTCCTTTGAATCTATACAAATTTATTTTATGAAGAGAAAAATATGAAAAACGAAGGTTAAGCTTTCTAAACAATATTTTTCTGAAAAATGTCATTCCCAAAAGAGCATTCAACCATAGAATATTTGTTTCAAAGTACATTTTTCTTAAAATATATTTTTGTAGGATATTTTACGTGAATCTTTTTTTAATTTTTTTTTTATTATTTATTTTTTTTTTATTATTTATTTTTTTTTATTATTTATTTATTTCATTTTAAATTCATACTTAAGTTCTGTCAAAAGTATCGTTTTTTATAATAAATGAAAAAAAAAAGAATTTCAAAGAAGACATCGTTCAAAATATTGTAATCCAACTTTTATTCGTAAATGAAGGAAGAAAGTATATCATTTAAATTGTATAAAAAACTGTTGTAAAAATAAATTTTTTTCCCTCCTATTGGAAAAATTCTATTTTGCGCGTTCAAAAGTAATGAAAAAGGAGTGTTAAAATTACATGATGATATTAATGTTACATTACTCATTATTCATTAATTACTATCAAAAAAGACTTTGTAAGGACTTTGGGAAAAAGCTTTTCATTAAGAACAGGATTTTCTGGGAAAAATGTCCTTGGAAAAAGTTACCTCCTCCCAAATATTCAAAACTTTTTGTTTAACATTACAACAAAAATTATTATGCAATGCATTAACATGTGTTGGTAATTGTAAACTATTTAAAGATTAGTTGGAAAAGAAGAATGTTCAATATTCGTAATATAAGAAATGATATTGAATTTTCATAATATTCGTCATTAATTAATAATTATCAATGGAATAACAAGAATTGCATGATCAGAATCAGAAGATGGTTTAGAAAATTCAAGAGAATTAAAATTAAATTAAAATTAAAAGGGAGAAAATTCAAAGAGAAATTCGAAAGAAATTTGAAAGAAAAAAAATTAAGGAGAATAAAAAAAACGGTCAATCAATAAAAAAATAAATTAATAAATTAATCAATGAATATAAATAAGTAAATTCTGACGCAGGAAAACATCTTAGAAAAAACGTTGTTTTTTGCGAGTCATTCGTTACGTACCTTAATTTAAGGCACTATGATATTCGCTGTATCTCAAAATAGTTAGTCATGAATTTCTACAAAAATTCATTGTAAAAAATCTAGAAAGTTTTCTGTACCTCTTTTATTTTTTTAAAAAGTTTGTTAATGAAAATCATATTTTCATAAATCATAATAAAATTCATAATCATTAATAATAATATATCATAATAAAATTAATATATATCATCATAAATTATATATAATAATATGAATAATCATAAATAATAATAAATTATAATCAAAGTCGAAATTATATTCATATTATTCTTTTCATCCAGCTTATAACAACTGATTTTTTTAAAATAGCAAGTTTTTGACCTCTTTTGACGTTTTTAAATAATTAGTTTCATCAGACAGTTTATTAAGTATATTATTCTTCATTGTACAGGGTGTCCCAAATTCTCATAAATATGAAAAAATTGCAGATTCCTTTCAAAAATTAAAGATTTTTTTCCTTTGCAATTTTTCATAAAACTCAAAATCAAAAAAGTTATTCAAGTTTTAAATTTAAACAATGAATGCTCTTTTTCGACAAGTGTGTATAAAAACCATTGACCAAAGTTTTCTCATTATTTTTTTGAGTCGAAAAGTAAATTGTCACTTTTTACAAAACTCAAAACCAAAAAATATATTCGAGTTGTAAGTTTTCAAAATTGAAAATTCAATGAAAAAATTCGTATTCAAAATCTATTTACTTTATTTTGAAACAATAAATTCTTGTCTACTGAAAGAAAATAGTAATTCTTTCCAATGAAATTAATCACGCTATAACCACACTATACAGGGTGTCCCAAATTCTCATATACAAAAGAAATTGCAGATTCTTTGCAAAAAGTAGAGATTTTTGTTCCCTTGCTATTTTTTATAAAACTCAAAATCAAAAAAATTACTTAAGTTTGAAATTTAAACAATCATAAAAATAAAAACCACTGGCCAAAATTAAAAAAATTTTCTCATTATTTTTTTGAGTCGAAAGGTAATTTGTCACTTTTTACAAAACTCAAAACCAAAAAATATATTCGAGTTGAAAATTTTAACCAATCAGATTCGCTGAATTTAAAACTAGTATCTTTTTTGATTTTTGTGGAAAGTGACAAAGAATTTTTCGACTCAGAAAAAAAAGGAGAAAATTTTTGTCAATTTTGTAAACTACAATTTGAAAAATGACAAAGGAAAAATTGTCTTAAATTTTTGCAAGGAATCTGCCATTTTTTTTTGTATACGATAATTTAGGACACCCTGTATAAGTATAATTTATTTTAACAGTTTATAAAAGTAGTTGTGACTGTTTTTTTCAAACAGTTTCTGACTTTCAAATTTCTGTACAGTTCAGTAATTACGATGGTTAAGTCTCATATCGAGCGACGCTCGTTGATGTTGTTACAAAATTGTAAATGGACGTTAATTACGAGAAATCGCGTTAGCCGGTAGTGGGGTCGTGTAACCAGGATCAAACGTTCCTTTATTAATCAAGTAATTATATCGAAATCGAATGAAATGCGAGGGCTCCGATGAAACACCAACATTGACGCGTCAAACAACGCTCGTGACGTCGGCAAATTCATTTATCTTTCGATTTCGCGTCCGGGACCATTTAGTAACGCGGCGAACTCGGACGAAAAGAGAGATAGAAATCACGCGCGCGGTTTTGCGGTTGAAATTTCCGACCGATGTACGAATTGAACTGTCACCGTCAGTCATACTGCACACACGACGCGGCCAAGTGACGCATGTTCTCTCGTTACAATTCCTCGATACAACGAGAAATAAGCGTTAACTGCGTTTACAATGAAAATTATGAAAGAATTATGACTAATAGGATAATGAGAATATTATAATGTGGCGAAATGTTTGGGAGTTGAAGAAAAAGGGTGGATTCTGAGATTGAAAAATTGGAGAAAGTAGGGATTTTTTTGTGGGCGATTCATGGTGTATCTTAATTTAAGGCACTTTGATAGTCGTTAGTGAAATCGGAGCTTATTTAAAGATGCAAAGAAATTGGAGAATAAATTGAAACTTTAATATTTTCTTGAATTATTTATAAAAATAAATACGTTACAGTTGTACGTAATAAGTTGAGTATATTATCTTCAATAAGTTATAAGTAAGTCATAACTTATTTATACCTTATAAATATATATAAATAAGTCATAAAATATAATATGTTATAAATTATATATTATAAGTACATGTTCGGGTTTATTTTCAAGCTGCTTGAAATTGATGGTAAATCTTGGGCAATTCCTTAAATTTAAGGTAATATTTGAATTTCAAGACATACCTTAATTTTGTTGCATCTTAAGATAAGATTCAGATTTCAGAGTGTTAGAATAAACTAAGATGAGTAAATTCTAAGGCAGAAAAAAATTTGAGAAAGTACGATTTTTTTGCGGGTGATTCGTGATGGATCTTAATTTAAGGCACTTTCATATTCAATAATAAAATATAAGCTTATTTTAAGATACAACGAAATTGAAGCGTGACTTGAAATAAAAATATTTTCTGAAATTATTTATGAAATGGAATATATTATCTTAAATTATAAGTACATGTTCAGATTTATTTTTAAGATATCTTGAAATTTAAGGAAATATTTGAATTTCAAGAAATGTCTCAATTTTTTTGCAATCTAAGATAAGACTCAATTTGTAGAATGTTAGAATAGACAAAAATGAGTGATTTCTTAGGCAGAAAAAGATTTGAGAGAATACGAATTTTTCGCAAGAGATTCGTGATGGGTCTTAATTTAAGACACTTTGATATTCAATGATAAAATAGAAGCTTATTTTAAGATGCAACGAAATTGAAGCGTGACTTGAAATAAAAATATTTTCTGATATGATTCATGAAACGAAATGTATTTCAATAAATTTTAAGTACACGTTCAAATTCATTTTCAAGGTATTTTGAAATTTAGAGTAATATTTGAATTTCAAGACATGCCTTGATTTTGCTGCATCTTAAAATAAGATTCAATTTTAAGAGTGTTAGAATAGAATAAAAATGAGCGAATTCTCAGGCAGAACAAATTTGGGGAAGTACGAATTTTTTTCGGGAGATTCTTGATGGATCTTAATTTAAGGCACTTTGATATTCAATAGTGAAATAGAAGCTTATTTCAAGATGCAACAAAAATGAGGCGTGACTTAAAATTCAAATATTTTCTGTTATAATTTATAAAATGAAATGTATTTCATTAAATTATAACTACGTGTTCGGATTTAATTTTAAGGTATCTTGAAATTCAATGCAATATTTGAATTTCAAGACATGCCTTGGTTTTGTTGCATCTTAAAATAAGATTCAATTTTAAGAGTGTTGGAATAGAGTGAAAATGAGTAAATTCTGAGGCAAAAAAATGTGATTAAGTACGAATTTTTGCGAATTAATCGTGATGTATCTTAATTAAAGGCACTTTGATATCCATTCGTAAAATAGGAGCTCATTTTAAGATGCAACGAAATTGGAGAATGACTTGAAATTCAAACATTTCTTAATGCAGTTTAGAAACGAAAAATGTTTTATTTAATTATGAGTACGTGTTTGGATTTTTTTTTCAAGGTATTTGAAAATTCAAGGTAATATTTGAATTTCAAGACGTGTCTTGATTTTGTTGCATCTTAAGATAAAATTCAATTTTAAAAGTGTTAGAATAGAATAAAAATGAGTGAATTCTCAGGCAAAAAAATTTGAAAAAGTACGAATTTTTTGCGGATGATTCGTGTTGTATCTTAATTTAAGGCACTTTAATCTTCATTCGTCTAGAAACTTATTTTCAGATGCGATGAAATTGAGGCGTGATTTGAAATTAAAATATTTTCTAAAATTATTAAAAAAATGAAATACAGGGTGTCCCAAAGTCCGCGATAAAAAAAATCCTGAATTCCTTTTTCAATTTCGAGTCGAAAAGTCCTTTACCACTTTTTGCAAAACTCAA
>JAPYZL010001491.1:0-10578 GCA_030522825.1 Platygaster orseoliae | reverse complement strand
AGTTTTCATGCCTTTCACGATCATAAACTTTACAGGATTTACAATTTTTTTCAACTCTAACATAACATAGAAACAATAAATAATTCGACATATTCTCACATATTCAGGACCTCTTATTTTGGCAGAATTTCTAAATTTTTCGAATCACTTGATTTTTCAAGATTTTTATTTTTTGGGACTCCGAATATTTGAGTTTTTTGAATGCTCTAAAATTTTGTTGAACTTTTTCAAATTTTGGACTTTCGCTAGATTTTGGAACTATTCGGAATACCAGACTAAGATTCTTGGCGATTTCCAATCTTTTTTGGATTCCCAAATTTTCCGGGATTTCAAAATTTTTTGAGATTCCCGAAATTTTCGGGATTCTTGTACTTTTCGGAATTCATGTACTTTTTGGGATCCCGTCTCGAAAATTTCTATCTCGCACACCCCTAGTATTTTTCAATCCTTACTTTTGGATTTTTTCGCGGCGTACGCAGCGACACGTTCCTGCTTGATTCTCTCTCGTTCCGCATCTTCACCCTGCAAATTTCGCATCTCAGATAAGTAAATATTTCAAAAATGACGATAATTAACTCAAATCATACCTCAGAACCACTGCCAAAAAGATCTACGTCATCGTCATCGTCGTCGTCCTTCTTAGAAACAGGTGCAACAGGAGTCGGTGCTTTAACTGGAACACTGGATGCAGGCAACCTCTCTTCTACACTTTTCACAGTAATGGAAAGTTGACTAACCAGCTTTCTTAAATCTTCAACAGCTGAAATTCGATTCATTAATTAGTATATTTCAAAGACAAAATTCTTCTGAATCCGAGACAAATCATTTTTCCACAATTTTGTTCAACTTTCAGAACTTATATTCATTACTTTAATATTAAAAAAATTTACTTTTTTTCAAGTCCTTGTTTTCAACTTCCAGGGACTGAAGACGAGCTACAATATTTTGAGACATGTCGGAATCTGTGACACCAATGATACCGGAATGCACCTAGAACGAAAAAAAATTACCAACATTCGTGAATTTTCAAATCAACTCTGACCCAAATTTTTGCCATGACACAACGAGTTACGATAAATTCAAAACGAAAAAAATGAGAAGCAAATTAAATGAACCTAAAAAAAGCTTCTTGAAAGAAAACAAAAAAAAGGCATTGTAACTTAAAAGCTCGCCAAGACTTATTTTTCCAAAAATAAAAAAAACTGTGAATCTACACTGTCTCCTACAAAAACAGTTACAAAACATGCATTGCACAATATACACTCAACATAAAATATACACTGAATATTGAAATGAAACATCACATAGGGTGGCACTTGATTGAAGTGAATTTATTCATCTTCTCTGGAACGAATATTCGTTAAAAATAAATTACTTCTTAAAATAAAACATCGGATATTCACAAACTTTTTATACATCAGAAACTTGAAAAGAGCGAAGATTCCAATTTCACTTGAAAATTTGAACCTAATGGAATTTTAATTTTATCTGGTTGCTGAAAATCACTTTTGTAGAATATTAATTTTCTGTATTGAAAATTTGGAAAAATGCAAACAAATTCTCAGCTTGAATCGATAGATTTGAAGTTATATTTCATTTTTCAGAATTTGAAAAAATATATATTTATAAAAATTTCAATAGATATAATTTTGAATTTTTATTGCTTACATGTTGAAAGGTTAATTTTTCATTTTTTTAATTTCAGTCTTATTGGTCTTTAGTTTTTTCATTCAAATTCGTAGACTTCAAATTGCATAACTTGGATAATTTCTAAACTAATAATAGAAAATTTTTAACTAACACTATTTATTGATTTCATAACTTATAAAATTAATTTTAAAATCATTAAAGAAACTATTTTAATTTTATTGCTCATTTTTTCAAATTCTGAAATCAATGTCTCGTTCAACCCCAAACATTTAAATTATTGAACAAAAATGTATCAATCCAATGACAAAACTTACAATAAAAACACAAATTTTCATTCCTGGTTGCCTATTTAAAATTGAAACATTACAACTTATAAGAATAAAAATATTGTATTTCTTATTTTTGAATTTCTAAAGTAAAATTTCGTATCATCAAAATCCAATTATTCTGTAGGTAGGGGGACACTTTTCCTAAAACATTCTGTTCCCAATGAGAAGTGTTTCCCTAAGTAATTTTTTCTTAAAGACCTTTTTCCCAAAGTACTTTATTTAGTACTATAATAATAATATATTTATTATTGTTATTGTTAATCTTATGATTATTATTGTTATTATTTTATTGTAATTATTATTGTTATACAATTATGATACTTCAATTTTTTTTCAAACGCAAAAAAATTCAAAACAAATCAATGACATTTTCATTTTGATTTTTTAATATAAATAAATATTTATTCATAAAATGTTTTAAAAAAATTTCACATGTTAAAAACATTCGCCTATCGATTTTTTCGGAAAACCATTTATTCTACGAAACAACACTTTTGAAAGAACTAAATAAAAATCAAATCAATATAATTCTACAAAGAAATATCCTAAAAAAATGTCTTTCGAGAAAAATGTTTTTTTGGAACAAATATACTTTAGGAAAATGTTTCTTTGGAAACGGTATTTTTTGGGAAAATTATCTTTGGGATAAATGTCCATTGGGAAACTTTATTTTAGGAAAAGTGTACTACATCTTTTCTGTATTATTAGTTTCAAAATAATCGCAAAAAATGTTTAAAATAATCCCCTTTTATTATTACTTTTTCACAAAATGAAAAATCAATGTCTCTTTTAACCCCAAATATTTAAATTATTGAATAAAAATTTATCAATCCTTTGATAACACTTACAATAAAAAATAAATTTTCATTCCTGGTTGTCAATTTAAAATTGAAAACAACGATTTATACGAATAAAAAACTTGTTATTATTTTCGAATTTCCAAGCTAAAATTTCGAATTAAGATCCAACTTTCTATATTATTAGTTAAAAATATTCGCAAAAAATATTTAAAATAATACTCTTTTATTATTCCTTTTTCCCAAATTAAAAAATAAATTGCTCATCCAAAACTCAAATATCAATATCCCAAATCCCCTCAAAATAAATTAAAAACATATAAATCCATAAAATTAAGTATCTGTTTCAAATATTAATAAAAAAAAATATATTTATAGAAATTGCAATAAATATAATTTTGAATTTCCAATGCTTACATTTTGAAAAGTTAATTTTTTAATTTCTCAAATTTCAGCCTTTTTGGTCTTCAGTTTTTTCATTCAAATTCGTAGACTTCAAATTGCATAACTTCGATAATTTTTAAACTAATAATACAAAATTTTGAATTAACATTATTATAAATTTCATAACTTGTATAATTGCTTTTAAAATAATTTTATTGTTCATTTTTTCGAATTCTCAAATTGGTCTCGTTCGACCCAAAATATTTAAATTATTGAATAAAAATTCATTAATCCATTGATAAAACTTACAATAAAAAATGAATTTTCATTCCTGGTTCTGTTATTTCAAAATTGAAAAATTATGACTTATACAAATAAAAAACTTGTACTTCTTGTTTTTTGAATTTCCCAACTAATATTTTCAATTATCAAAATCCAAATTTTCTGTATTAGAGTTACAAAATCGCAAAAATGTTTTAAATAGTCTCTTTTTATTATTCCTTTTTCTCAAATTAAAAAATCAATCCCTCATTCGAAACTCAAACATCAATATCCCAAATCTCCCCAAAATAAATTCAAAATCAATGAATCCCCAAAATAAAGTACCTAAATTCAAAATTTTGAATTTCAATTCGAAAAATATATTTATAAAAATTGTAATAGATGTGATTTTGAAATTTCAATGCTTACATTTTGAAAAGTTAGTTGTCAATTTCTCAAATTTCAGTCTTTTTGGTCTTTAGTTTTTTCATGCGAATTCTTAGACTTTCAAATTGCATAACTTGTATAATTACTTCGAAAATAATTTTATTGTTCATTTTTTCGAATCCTCAAATCAATGTCTCGTTCGACCCCAAATATTTAAATTATTGAAAAAAAAATTTATCAACCCATTGATAAGACTTAGAATAAAAAATAAAATTTCATTCCTGGTTCTGTCAATTTAAAATTGAAAAATTACAACTTATACGAATAAAAAACTTGAACTTCTTATTTTTGAATTTCCAGACTAAAATTTCAAATCATCAAAATCAAACTTCATCATTCTTTTTTCCTAAATTAAAAAATCAATTCCTCATTCAAAACTCAAATATCCCAAATCTCTCAAAAGTAAGTTAAAAACGTATAAATCCGCAAAATGAAGTACCGAAATTCCAAATTTCGCAATTTTCTTAAAAACTTTAATTAAAAGTTAACAGTAGACTGAAAATCAAAATTTGAGTTTCATTCAACTCCTGTCTCGCCACCACCTTTTAAGTGATTAAATTTGGAAGAAATGATTTTGAAAAGCCACAAGAATTTGAGCCGATAAATGTGTCTATCGATGAAAAGTGTGCAGCACTCACAGATTTTAAAGATTCTTTAATTTGTTGCCGAGCCTTGGCGACCTCTTTTGCTATACTCCCAGTGCCAGGGCCTACACCATTCGTTTGTAACGAATCATTGTCTGACTTCACCTGTTTCCCTTTCTAACACAAAATTTACAAAAATTTGCCATTTTAATTTTCCTTATTTCCATCATTTCATTATTTTTGGCTTTTATTAATCACATGAATTAGCGAATCTCTAATTAAAGTGCAATTAAACAAGTTTTTATATTCAAAATTGGAACAATAAAAAGTCAGTATTACGATTTCTTGCCTATTTTATTGATGTACATGTAATTATAATTTAACAAACTTACACTTAAATAATTAATTAACTAACACTGAAAAATTACACGAAATAAGCAAATTTCGTGCCTAAAAATATAATTATATGAATAAACTTTTATTTATGGACTAAAATTACGTTGCACATTTTTTGATGAACAAAGATGTAAAAAAAAAAAAATTTAATTTTAATTTATAATATTTGTAGTATAAAAACAAGTTTGATTAGATTTTTGGTTAAAGAATTTCCAAAAAACTCTTGACTTTCTCTATTTTTTGCACACGAAAAAAATTTTCTGACATTAAAAGTTTTTCAAATTCTTCATCAAGTTTATTTAAAAAGAGCTGAAATCCAATTTATTTAAAAAATTGTTTTGATTATTTAATTCAGAAAATGTTTTTTTTTTATCTCAAATATCTTTAACTCCCACCGACACCAAAAACAAAAACTAAAAAAAAAACTCGAAAAACCCCTCACCTTGGCAAGCTTCTCGTAATAAAGGCGCTCGGCTTTCGCGTATGCAGATTTTTCGACCCAAACGTTATCTAGCAATTTCATTGTCATTTTTGTTTCTTTTTGAACTGTTCAGAAATCTGCAAACAAATTCAATTCGTCCCATAGAATTACCTATATTCCTAATGCATAAACTCTCCGAAATATCCATTATTTTTAGAGTGTACATATTGTGTTAACAACATTAATTATTTTTTTAGGATACAAAAACTAAAATCTAAAGATTTCAAAAATAAACGAAATAAAAAAAAATTGCTTGCAATTATATTTTGAGTTATAAGATATTTTATTTTTCTCTTGGATGGAGTTAAAATATCAATTTTTTATTACTTTCGCTTATTTTTTAAACGTTAGAAAATTGAGGACATTCAAAAGTCAGTACCTAATCCAACTTTATTGTCTATCCTTTAAATTTTTTTTGTGGTCCTCTTCAGGGGTGAATTCTGTTCAAAAACTATAATCATATAGCCTAATTATAACTTTTTTTTGTATAATTGATGTTTTTAAACATAATTAATGAAATTATTATATTGGGAAACTAAAGCTAAAATTTAAAAGTTTCAAAAATAAACGAAATTAAAAAAAAATTGTTGCAATTATATTTCAAGTTATAAATTATTTTATTTTTCTGTTAAATGGAGTTAAAATATCAATTTTTTATTATTTTCGTTTATTTTTTAAACGTTAGAAACTTAAGGCCATTCAAAAGCCAGTAATTTAACCTAATTATTTTTTTCATGGTTCTCTTCAGGGGTGAATTTTGTTTAAAAACTATAATTATTACAACTTTTTTGTGTATAATTAATTTTTTTTAACATAATTTACCTCTGAAAAGTACTTTGAAAAAATTAGACTCTAACGATCAATTATTATTACTAATATCAATATTATTCGTTTAAATTTGCATTTCTAAAACTACATTTCCATAGTGTCAAGCGTCGTCGTTGCATATTAAGACGACTCGGAAGTCATTTCTTTTTCCGTCCTTCTTTCTTTCATTTACTTTCCATTCTATGCATCTCTCTCGCACTGCAGTAGCTTCCGAGTCGTCTTAATAATCATACAAATAACTGTCAATACTAAAGTCTCTGTAAATGAAAGTCTGGACATGAGCATTTACGCCTATAAGATTGAGAGAGCTCTCTATCCTTCTTACTCATGCTCTATCTTTTATTTTCTTTCTCTATCTGCGGAATACATGGCGGCACTGTGACGTCATAGATACGATCATATGTTTTAGCAAACGTAAACAAGCATATAAGCGGTATCAACGTAATTATAAATAATTATAAATAATGTGAAATACTAATAAAATATGAAATTATAAATAGAATGGTAAATTATAAATAATATGAGTGCATGCAAAATAAATGGAAAAAATAATTGTTAAAAATTTTTTTTATGAATTTCGACAATATCTGCTACAAAAATCTACTATTTGAATGAACTTCATATTCCCGCTTTTTTTTCATTGGCGCCGCCATTTATTCCGCGCCAATCAAAAAGTTGCTACCTCGTGTCCAGGCTTAGAGATATTGATTTTCTATCGGTTTTTTAATCGATTTTTTTGGGGGGGAAATCGATTTATTGTACACGATTTTCTTATATTCGATTGTATCGAAATATCTCCGAAAAATCTCACTTCGTTTCCGATTTTTTTTACTTACAAAGACTACCTTTTTTTAGTTATCGTTAAAAAGAATTGTTATTTTAAAAAGTTGATGTCTTGAAAAGGCATCGATTATCCACGATTATCGTTGAAAAATCAATTTTTATAGAAGTATCGATTTTTTCTTAAAAAAAAATTAATGTCTAAAACGATTGTTTCAAAAAAATTAACATGTTTATCCAGACTTTCATTTACAGGGACTTTAGTCAATACAATGTAACTTTTCAGGGTATTATAATTTTTTTAACTTTCAAAATTTTGGACTGTAATTGTAATCCCTCAATACATATACATTTCACTCATACATCAAACAAGGTACACAAATTCACCAAATTCACGGTCGTCACACACTCTTAAAGATATGTCACTTTTTTCCAAATCCATTATCAATCTATGAAAAAATACAAACAAAAACATGCAAACTCCTGAATCCACAAAATCACTCCCACTCATCATCCAAACGCATTTTTTTCGGCCTTGACTCCGAAAACCTAAAATTCTCAGGAACACGTTCCCCCGCTTCTTCCTTCATCTCTTCATTCAATAATTTTTCCAACTCCTCTCCCACCCCTTTATTTTCAACGCACGCGACAATGTCCTTACACTTAAAGTACTTGATAAACGCCGCAAGCTCTTGGTATGAGGAATGCGTCGAGTAGCAAACATTTATCGTGTTCTCTCTTTCATCATGCTTCTGCGAAATAATGGAAACATTCTTGTCTTCCCAGATCATAACCGAAGCCACAATGGTCAGCACAAACTCCTCTTCGGCATCGGGACAACGCCACTTCCTGTCTTGTTTCTGATTCTTGTATCTTGAATTTTGCTTGTTTCTGCAAGCGTGCACGCGAGTATCGTATAAACCAGTTATGTAGGGAAAAATTTCAGAGATACGCCTGTAACTGTCATAAACTTTGTTCTTGACGTGGATTTTTTCTCGCAGCTTTTTGGAAAGTTCGATGAACAAGTTCTCGTAGCCGTAGTTGGCAGAGCATTCGATGCTGATGTGGTTCCTGTAGTCTTTCTCGAGCCATTCCTGGCTGAGCTTGAGAATCTCTTTCGCACTATCTTCCCTGCTTGGCAGCCAGTCAAAGGATTTGGTCAGGAACGTCGTGTCAAGGTAGATTCTGTCAAACTTGCGTGGCACGTGAGTGTCGAAAATATGCAAGGCCTTCAACTTTGGCAGGTCTTGGGCGTTCAAGCGAAAATCCCCCGTGTACAAAATGGTCTTGTCGTTCTTCTCGAAGAGAAACATTACGGAACCGGGGCAATGCCCTGAAGGGATGCACGTCACTGTTAGGGATGACGTCATATTGATGGGGCAGTTAGTATCGAGGGCTTCTATGATGTTGAGGTTTTTGATGCCAGCATTGCTATACATGTTTTCCAGAATAAGTTTGCTTACATGGGTACAATAGATGCGATTGCCGTTGGATTTCAGACTCTTGAAGAATTCAAGATTCAGACCTTTCATGTGGTCTGTGTGGCAATGGCTCACGAAAAACATCAAATTAGGCTCTTTGGATTCAAAAAAATCGATACAGATCTCGGGTATTTCTTCCAAATGTCCTTTAAACGTCGACATTTTTTTCTGTTTTCAAAACCAAGGGATTGATGTTGATGGTTGAAGTTGGCCAATCAGGACGAATCTTTCGAATCCAAATGAAAGTGCAATTCTGGGTTTAACATTCCGTGATCCACTGATGCTTTTTCGTGTCCCTCAGACTTGGCTCCATTAATCTCTATCCAGCACATGCGAGATTATTCTGGCCCAAGAGCCCAAGAGTCAGGTATAATAATCAGTCCTGAGAGACAGAAAAGCATCAGTTATACATTCATTTCTACATCTCAGAATGTAGAAATGTGTATAGGACTTTTTTAATGTTAGCTTCACAGGATCATCTTAATTAAGAGGTTGCATCCATTTTTTTGTCATATCTCAAAAATTGACAGAAATACATCATTTTAAAAAGTATAATGATGTGACGTCAATTGCACGTTCAGTATATCTATGTATACGAAATTAAAAATTTACATATCTTGTAAAACAATCGTTTTTTGAAGAAACAAAAAATTGTGTATTAATTGTTTTGCAAAAATAATTGATACGCGTCGCCAAATTTGAATTTTTTCCGTGCAACTTTCGAATTATATGTACGTGTTCTGAATTTCAAGTTTTATAGATCGTATGTATTTGTTCCGATTTTTCATAAAAGTTCTTTTATAAAATTCTCAACTATTTCTTCATTTATTCATGATTTAAAATACTTTTTCAAGTTTTTATGAATTTCTGTCTAATTTTCTAGAACTTGAATCTACAGGGTTCAAAGTTTCTTGAATTTGAAACATTTTCAAAGATTCCAGTTTTTTTTACATTAAATACTAGGTCAAAACAATTCATCAAAATCTTTTTCTATGATATCCTAATGAAAAATTTGAAATTACAGTTCTTTTAAAACCAGAATTGCTGTTATTTTTGAGTCTGTGAAATCAGGAATCCTGAATATCGTTAAAATTTTAGAACTTACACAACATTATTTATTATATCCTTTCAAATTTAGTAAATACATTTTTGAAATTTTTACCTATTTTTTTATTATTTTCCATTTTCATTTTAATTGAATACCTTATTTAAAAAAAAACTTTTTTTATCAAAATTAATTATAAAATTATTTATTTAAGGTATTAAAATTGACAAAGATTTTCAGTTCTTAGTATTTTTTTCGATTTATAATTTATTTGTAGATTGCTGTATATATTGATAGAATTAGATGCTTTAATATTTTAATAGATTGTTTTTTAAGATGCCTCGGAAAATTATGTCCGTGTAAATTTTGAATGTTTTACAGATTTTTCATATTAAGAGTATTCATAAGATTTTCTTTTTTTTGTAGTTTCTTCATTTTGTAGTATTCTTATGGATTTCTTGTATTTTTATAGATATTTATATACATTTTCTTGAAATTCAATAGTCTGGAATTCCAAGTTTTATAGACCGTACCAGGCTTCTCACTTTGGAAACGGCAAGATAAGCATTGCGTACGCACGCATCGATGCTGTCGTCTATGAGATTTTCCCCTTACCTCAGTCCCCGCCGCATCGGTCACTCGGTGCGTCACGGGCTGATGTGGTGAGGCGCGCGGCGCCCGGCAAAATCTTTCTATGTATTACAAATTTTATGATATTGTAGGAATCTCGGATCTCGAATGCACCCCGAAAAATTAGCACGTTTCTTTAATCAAAGTTAACTTTTTTTTCTTCCTCTATATTTTCTTACATTTACTCTACTTGGGGTGTCAAGTCAACTGAGTCCAACTCGCGCATTAATTTTGTACCTTGAAAAACCTGCGCGAGTTGAACTTTCGTCCAACTTTCGGACTTTCGGAACGCACCCTTGGAAATCTATAACTTTAAAATTGCGTAGATACAAAACATACCATTGTAATGTATCTATAAATTTGACGTACTAAATCAAGAGAACAACAAGTTTTTCTGTATTTAGTATTTTTTAAAATACTTATATCACGCGTGTCTTAAACTAAATGCTTACAATTACAGATAGCGAAATTATTGTTATTTATTT
>JAPYZL010001488.1:0-15349 GCA_030522825.1 Platygaster orseoliae | reverse complement strand
CTACTTCATTTTTATGGAACGCAGGAACGAAATCCTCTTTTTGGAGTACTTGGAAATCAGTGGGAGTTATCAATAAAACCCTAGGGAAATATTCATAAGTCCCGTGTCACAGGGAAGAAAGTTGCCTGATCCGTGTTTAATGAATGTTTCCAAGGGTTTTGTTGATATTTCCTGCTGATTTCCTAGTACCCCAAAAAGAGACTTTTGTTCCCGCATTCCATAGAAATAAAGTGGCCTTTTTTACGGGTGCATGGGAAAAATATAATTATCGATTTACGATACACGCTCTTAATTTGAGTCATATTCGTGTGACTCAAATAAAAAAAAAAGAAAGAATTTTATGAAAATCAAAAACCTCTGGAGTGACAGTTATTCAGAGCGCAGCGAGGGTAATCATATATTTCAAATATGGAACAAACGATTTTTTTTCTTAACGATAACTCGCGTTAAAAAAAATTCCATAACATTTTTACTTTCCGAAGATTGGTATGTGTTGTAAATTTTAGAAAAAACTTTCAGAATATATGCATTATTATTTGCATTGAAAATAATAAAAATCTAAATATTCTCAAACAATATATCATAAAATTATAAAATCCACACAGATAACTATGAATATGAAAATAATATTAATTCTTTAAACACTTGACATTTTTGAAGCAAAAATCAACAAAGATTTTATTTATTGAGAAACATCAAAAACACTGGAAATCTCTTTGGCTTTCCAATTTCGATTGTTTTTGTTGTTCTTCCTGAAATTAATGAAATAACCTTAAATATGAACTTTTTTTATAAAATCCACACAGAAAAATACGAATATAAAATAGGAAAACTCTAAGCACTAAAAATTTGTACTTTAACCAGAAATCAACAAAGGTTTTAATCGTTTAAAAACTGAAAAATACTGGCAATCTCTTAAGCTTTTCAATATCAAGTGTTCTTGTTGTTCTTTCTCAAATAAAACAAATAACTCAAAATATGAACTTTTTTTATAAAATTCACACAGAAAAATACAAATATAACATATGAAACTGTTCAAACACTAGAAATTTGTAAACCGAAAATCGACAAAGATTTTATTTGTTTAAAAACATGAAGAATTCTGGCAATTTCTCTAGCTTTTCAATTTCGGTTGTTTTCGTTGTTCTTCCTCAAATAAATCAAATAACTCAAAATATGAACTTTTTTTATAAAATCCACACAGGCAAATACAAATATAAAATATGGAAACTGTTCAAATACTAGAAATTTGTAAACCGAAAATCGACAAAGATTTTATTTGTTTAAAAACATGAAGAATTCTGGCAATTTCTCTTGCTTTTCAATTTCGGTTGTTTTCGTTGTTCTTCCTCAAATAAATCAAATAACTCAAAATATGAACTTTTTTTATAAAATCCACACAGCAAATACAAATATAAAATATGAAAACTCTAAACACTAGAAACGTGTAAACCAGAAATAAAAAATGGATTCATTTATTAAAAATCTTGAAAAATACTGGCAATCTCTTTAGCTTTTCATTTTCAATGGTTTTTTTTGTTTTTTTTTTTCGAATCAATCAAATAACTCAGAATATCATCCTTCATGTTATTTTTCTGTGACTGATAAACGTTTCAATAAAAAACAAAATTAGGCATTATTTTTTTTTAATAGTTGATCTTCAATCAAATAAATAAAAAATTGTTCGCTTTGGACCAAGCAATGAGTTTGAATGTATATGAAAAAAAAAATATATTCAATAAAATATCATTGACATAAAAGAAATAAAAAATTCTTTGAATACTATCAATTAATGCACTGGAAATTTACATAAGTATTACGTATCGAATTCTATAAAATTACAGGTCATATCTGTTGCTTTTTCATTTTCATTATTTTCGTTGTTTTTCTATTTAATTCTGCAGCATTTCCATACAATTTTAAGTTAAGTTCTCGTACCAATATGGCAATGAATTTTTTCAGAATTATGTACCTCAATCCTACCAAATAGACATATTCAATATCTATGACACCTGTGCCAATATTTTGTATCTTGACCACGTTAAAATTTCTTAGATCCATATTATAACTCAAAATGTTATAATTTTTTAATGTTTTCCCAGAATCGATAGACGCTTCAACTGAAAACAACCTTATTCATTTAGTTCTCCAAAAAGTTTATTTTTTACAACAATCAAACAATTTCATGACTAGGTTGATATGTTTATTAAAAGCAATCTTTTCGATATATCCAGTCAATTTTCGTTCACTTTAATTTTTTCAAAATTCATTTAAAATTTTCTTTCAATTTCCTGAGAGCAAAAAAAAAGTTCACTTTGAATAATTTTGCACATATATAATCTGTAAGGATTCTTTTGATTGAAAATTCTTCAGGCACTACATTACCTTTTGTTTTATAAAACTCCTCAAAAACCCATAACGTAATTCAAGAAAATTTCATTTGATAAAACCTAACACTCCCCTATTTCGCAATTTTCTACAGTAATCGCAACTTGATTTTCGGAAACTTCATTTTTGATATCATAAATTGGATAATTTTCCTCGCCACCAACGCCACCGCGTATTTCCAATAGCTCGGAGTCGGCGAACGTGCCACGGGAATGACTATAAATAGGGGTATTTTGCAGCGAGAGTTTAGCATGTAACACGTGTACAATGTACCATACATGTGGCGGGCGCATGAAGCCATAACGCGCGTTGCATATGTTCATAAGGCGTTTACGTACAGTCGAGAAAATGCGCGTGGTGACGTAAGCTTTGGTAACAGGTTGACGTCGATCGTTTGGAACTCGGGCTCGTTAATGAGATCGGGACGCTCGGTATCGCCAATTTCAAACGGGTAGGCAGCCAACTTGGACAATGCGACATGAGAGATCGTGAAAAAATGCGTCCTCGAACGGAATTTCGAAACAGGGCGAGCCCACGCTGAGTCAATTCTGGAAAGACCAGAGGGGCTGGAGGAGGGGGGCGGGGAACTATACCGTTCAATGAACGCGCGTGCGAAGAAAAGCGATATAAAAAAAGGTGACTTCATCGTCGGCCCATGAATCATTAGAGAGACGTTCGCTCAACGAATTTCTAATTCAAGATACGTAGTTTGAGAGTGAATTTTTTCATTTCTTTCTCATAAAGCACTTGATTTATCGTGCCCACAAATTAGGCTACAAAATTTTGCTTCTTTTTTCTTGTTTTACTAGTTAGTTCTTGTAGTAAACTGCACTAAAAGTCTTTCAAATCACCCTTGTACGAACAGTAACGACAATAAAAAATGAAGTTTGCCGCGCCATAAAGCTTGGAAAGGGATCGCGAAAATCCAAATAATTGCTGCATGAAGAAACGTGAAAAAAGAGTGAGAATAGAACACTCGTTGGAGAAATCTGGAAGAAATTTCGCCGAAAATAGTCACGTAGTTGGAGTTTGCCCCGCGGGGCTTTCAGCGCCGCGCCACGCAACACGAAAGCTCGCGGCGTGCGAACTTTCGCCCCGACGAGTTCCCATCGATGACACAACGTTTCGATATTTCCGATCGTAACTTGGCGCCGTATCTTTCGCGAAACGGAAAAATTGTATCGGAACTGAGGAAAACGAGTTTTTTTTCTCTCTCTTTTCAATATGGCCAAAGACGAGAAAAAATTAGGAACGGTGTCGAATTGTCTCGGGATTCGGCGATGATGAAATTCTATCGAAAAGTGAAATGATGGAAATTGAAAAAAAGGTAAAAATGAGAAGTTGATAATAAAATTCACTATGAAATTAACTTCAGTTTCAATAATAAAAAAAAGACGATAATATTTTTAAAACAAAAATCAATTGTTATCATTAAAAAAACGGTTTTAGAATAGAAACTTTTAAGTCAAAAAGTTTAAATGTAAACGCATAAAAAATGTTATGCTCATTAAAATTTCTATGATTAACATACTTGAGTTCAATATTTATAGTTCGAATTTTTAGATATAATGATTAATTAGTAAATAGTATTTACATTCTGACAAACTCACAAATCTAAATCTTCAGTATGCAATTTCACAGCACTTCATCGAAATACCCAAACAAAAATCAAAATCAAGAGACACCAAAAAAAATCTACGCGAGAAGATACACTATTTCTCTTATCCTGAACAGCATGTAATGTACACAGCATGTAATGTAATGAACAGCATGTAATATCCTGAACAGCATGTAACTCATGTAAAGATCGTACGGACCCTAATGAATCAAGTGACATCGCTTAATAAATTAACGTGCTGTATTGGACATTCAAGAAACATGAGTCGTTTGGAGCACGTCCTCGAAATTGTTTATTTAAGCGGGGCTTCCGCGGCGCCAAAGCCACGCGAAGCTGAACAAATATGGGACACTACGTATTTTCGGAAATCGCGCTTCCCATGCCTTTTGGCTCGCTTTGTGCACACACTTCCGTTCCCTTTATTGGTACACTTGCGAGCGCTCAAACCCCATTCATGCATATCCTCGAGTGCGTTTGCACAGAACGTATCTCGTCTCTCGTTTCCGAGCCCGTGTCGCCTGCCACTTGAGTGCTGCTTCTATCCCGCCGCGAGAGACACTTGGACGCACGCGAATTATTGCCCCCTGATTTCGCCCCATTTCTATGTCATTCCATGATGATTTTCATGTTATCCTTCCTGATTGACCAAAGTTACTGTGTCACTCTGTGAATTTCTTTCAGCTAAATTTTACAGAGCACGAGCAAGTGCAGAATATCGAATTTTTCCATTTCAAGAGCGCACTAAAAAACCAATTTGGTTAATTCGAACAAACACAAAGAATCCATTTATAAAAAATTTTTCTTTGAATTTCAAACTGTTATGAAAATGAATTAAAATTAAAATAAAATAAATAATCATATGATTGTAATTATAATACACAAAATAAATATGGTAATAATATGAATGAATAATATAATAAATATACTTACGGCCAGGTTCCTCCAAAAAACATGTGTATTTTTTTTTAATTCCATTTATTGTTAAAATAATATTTCAAAATTAAACTTTTTACAGATGGAAGTACACATATTGAAAGACTCAAAAGATTTTTTTTTCTTTTTTTTTCATAATGGCGGCTCTGAAAACAGCTCGTCCACTTTTTTGGTGGGTGTCACGATTTCTTGAAAACGAATCATCTGAAAGCAAAAAGCAAAACAGTTTCATATTCTGTTTCTGTATCGAATTGGTTATGGTCCGAACTACAACCAAAAAGATTATTTATTATTTTAAAAAGTTATAAACAATTAAAGGTTAAAAAAAGGGTGAAAAATTAGAAAATCAGCTATTTTGTTTTTTTCTCGGTGGAAATGTTTCATTGTAGTTCCGATTATAGCCAATTCGATACAGAATATAAAACTGTTTTGTTTTTTGCTTTCAGATGATTCGTTTCCAAGAAATCGTGACACCCAGCAACAAATCGGACGAGCTTAAGCAGTCATAATAAATAAAAAAAAAAAAAAAAGAAAACGTTTTTGAGTAGTTTAATATATGTACATTAATCTGTAAAAAGTTTTATTTTGAAATATTGTTTGAACAATAAATGGAATTGAAAATAAAAAACACGTTTTTAGGAGGAACCTGGCCTTAAATAAAATCTATATAAATATGAGAAATGCTTCAATACTTAAAGAATATAAATATAATAAATATATTATTATATAATTATAATAAATAAAATAAAAACAAAAACAATTTTTTTTGAATTTTACAAAAATTTACACAAAAAAATCGACGTTTAAAATTTAAGACATGTAATTTTGTGATAATAAGCAGAAATTTTTTTATTTATTGTTACGAATTTCTCTATTTCTTAGATGTAATTTGCGAATTTTTTGCAAAAAAAATCTTACTTTATTTTTATAAATTTGTCTTAATGTATGAGGTAATTGATTTCTTCTTGTCAATATTATACAATTTTTTTTTAATTTAAAAATTTTTCATCAAGATTTTAGGAATGAACGAATGAAGAATATATATAGCTATAGATTCAATTATTTAGAGATAAAAATTTTGAGTTCAAAATCATTAGCGATTTTCATATTTTGGATGAGCAATTTATAAAATTTTGGTTATTTTTCAACAGACGGATAAATCGTAGATTCACATCGAAAAATCAAATTGACAGAATTTTCAGCAGTAATAATTATAAAAAAAACGAATATTTTTATTTTATGGAAGTCGGAAATTGAAACTTTTATACCAAATATGCACTTCATTTAAAAATACCAAACGTTTATCTTTAGGACTGAAGAATTAAACGAAAATATTTTTGTATATAGTACGGATGATGTTAACATTCAATTTTAAAGAATTTTACAAAATATATTTGAAGGGTGAAGAATCAAAAGGGCCTAACCCACTTTGTGATAAAGCTTTTTTTCTTCGCCTATTAGATAAGAAAACCGCCTTATTGAAATGTGGGTTAGGCCCTTTTGATTCCTCACCCTTCATTTAATGTAGGAAAATATTAAATATAGAAGGTAAATTGACACTGTCGTTGAACAAATTCAATAAACTTTTTTTGATTTATTCACATTTCTGAATTGGAATCCTATCTTCCAGATAATCCAAAATTTTTTAGATCTCACTGACATTTGAGTTATTTCCTCTTGTTTTTCAAATGTCATAAATATTCAAAGATTTCAATTTCCTTTTTTTTTTAATTATTTCATTCTACTAGAGTATTTTTTTGTCTCCATGAAATGAGAACGAACATTCCGAGTTTTAGTGATTATTAAAAAAAAAAAAATTTTTAATTCTCATGATACCCTTTTTTTCTACTCCTGAAATCAGAGTACAATCGTGGCCCGTTACGATCAAAACTATACAAAAATAGATGTCAACACGGAAAACCAAGCGTTTTCCCTAGATAAAATTAGCAGAGATGCAGTCTTCGCCCTTTTTTTGTGTCACGAGCGATAAGAAAGTGCGCCTCCATTCCGGACTTGACACGAGATAGAGGCTACGTCCCTCCACGTGCCGGCTTTAATCGATCGTCCTTCGCTCGAAGGCTCGTGCTTCGAAATAGAGCGTATGGTCAAGATCGCATTGAAAATATCGTGGCACACGCCATACTTGCCGTACAACGCAAAAACTGTATCCAAATGCATTTCCCAACATATCAAAATCATTTAATTGCAAATTATTTCAGTTAATTTTATACTGCCTTTCGAAGATTTTTATTTCATTCTTTCGCGATTACAAAAACAAACTTTACATCAACTCAACACTTTTCACAGACTTCTCGTGTCCCAAAATAAAGTTTTAGGCCACGAATTATGGGAATAAAATATCTTAGCACCCTACCCCCTACCCACTCCCTTTTTTTTACCTACCAAACACCTCCCCTCCCACGCCCCTCTTCGGCCAACCTCGTCTCGCGCCAAAGATTAAGGCCGACGACATTCCCGGGTTTAATAAGTGTCGCGCGAACGACGTGAATTAGTCCAATATGTCTGAAGCCGCGCAGTAACAACAATTCAGGCTGCTACATCGCGTAATTAAAATTACTCTCCGCGTCATACTTTACGATAGCGTCATACGCGCCCGCAGACTTGGCCCTGCACTACCGCCACCCCCTGCCCTCCCCTTTTGTGCTCGGATTCCCGGTGCTCGTAATTCCGCGCCTCGTTGTGGATCCTACGTTAAGGGCTGTGTGGGGGAAGGTAGGGGCAGAAGATTTATTAATCCGCGCTCATTAACCCACTTATTCGGTCCCCGAAGTGAGCAACAAGCTTACCTTGTTGCCGTTGTACTCGTTTGGGTCCGAGGAGTGTCGTAAAAATCTGAAACAAAAAATGAAAAAAGGTCTTATTGAAAAATTCCCTCAAACACTATTCCATTTTCAATCACTGTTACTATAATTATCTGATTTTTTTATTATAGTATCTAGTGAATCTGAAAGAACAAGAAAACAAATAAAAGGAACGCACGTTATTGATTCTTTCGACAATGTATTTTTCGCCTGGTTTTAGACGGTGTTTTTTCTCACCCTCTGAAATCACTCTTCCGGCCCACGTAGACGACGATTCGAAATCTGGGCGCGTTTCCGATACACGCGCAGCCTAAAAACCGAAGGGTCGACGTACCGGAAGAGCCGCGTGCACGATTTCGGCCAGCCACGTACCCGTGATCTTCGGGCATGTGACTTTTTTCACTCGCAGCCCGCGTCGTGGACGTGACTAAATCCGCATCCGGTCGCGGATTCATCCAGCTGTGCTTCAATGAACGCGAGACTCATGAAAAATGTACCAGACAAAAATAGTACACCGGGGAATCCTCCATCGAAAAAGGAATCGCGAATAATACATTCATTTTTATCAAATAGAATATTTTTCGATATTTTTCTTCCTGTACAAGACTGAAAATAAGTCTTTGGATATGTCATATAACTTGCAGCTTTTGAAAACAAGACAAAATATGTGCCAAAATACGATGACGTTGGATCTAACTCAATTTACTGGATTTTGAATCAACAATTTTTTTTTACTCACTAACAAATTCTTAAAATTTTTATCCATATGCAACACTCAAAAATAAAAAAAAAATTGGGGACTTATGATTTCCAGCATTTAAAAGCAATCTTAGTAGATTATTGGTTCTGTTGAGAAAAAAACAAAAAACAAAAAAAAACACGTGCAAAAATACTATGACATCTGCCAGCCTCTAAATCTAACTCGATTTACTGGAATAGTTATACTAAAATAATTTTTTTGAAATTAGTATTTCAGGCATGAGGTATTACTATTTATTATGATATAAGTATTAACGCATTATTATGATTATAAGCATATTGTATACTTACAAAAAATGTCTCATATTTCCTCAAAATATGCATTATTTTGTAACACATAAATTCATTTTAAGTATGTTATGAATACAAAATGTAATATAAAAATATAATATCATTAATTTACATATATTTTAAATATATATATATACGTTTTCTAAATATGCATTATATTGTAATGTATATTGTATTTTATCATATATAACTATTGTTATAATTATTATTAACTATATAATATTTCAGGCTTTGAATATTACTATAGCATTGTGTCAAATTCGTTTTCTCCAAAAATGTCACTGTATTATTATTTTACTAAAGTCTAGATGAAGTCCTGAAATTCTCTTGACTAGATGTTTTAATTTTACTATGTACAATTTTTTCAACACAGTAAAAAAATAAGAAAATCCTTTCTGAGAAAGATCCTCTTTTGAAAAGGAAAAAAGGTTGGCACGTTTTCAGCCTAAAAGTTTTCAATTTATCGAAAGATACGAACAATTATTTTGGAATATCATTCAAATAAAATTTTTATACATAATTATTTTCAATCTATAATATGCAACGCTCAAAAAAAATTACATTAAAATTCCGGGGACCTATCGAAATTCCTAGCGTGTAAAAAACAAAACAAAACATGTGCCAAAATACCATGACATCTGCCTGCCTCTAAATCTAACTCAATTTACCGGAATTTCCAAACAACCGTTTTTTTTTCGCGGCGATGAATCACTGACAATTTCTCATTACAATCGAACAACGGACGAGTTCGTTAACATCGTTTCAGAGGGCACGCGCCACGGACGGATCGCCGAATCAGCCAAAATGGCAATGTATGCGCGTCGACGTACACTCACAGCCATTGTCGTAACGACATTGCCATTGTCCAAGCATCGTTATCATTCCGTAAGCGATGCCCACGAATTCTTCAATCGACCGTGATTCGAAATCTCCATTCCCGTGCGTAAGGCAATTCAACTTGCACTGATTCACGCGTCACGTTGCACTTTCTATTTGGCCATGTGAAATTCAATGGCTTTGGTACAAGGGTTTTACCACGATTACGCCATTCTACGTTCAGGAATTTTAAATTTCAAAACACTTTTCTTTCTTTTGCCGGTTCATTAATAATAAGTATAAAGATTTGGAAGTCACAATCATCAAATAACGTCATAATCACAAGAATTTTCTATTTACCAAGTATCAATGTCCTCTTCGAGTATTTTCGTACTTCGCTTGTCCAGCCTCTCGTATATATTTGCCCTCCGAAAACACGACGTTTCATCGCGCTAGTTATTATCGATAAGAAACTCACGACGATACGTTTTTTTGCTTCTCATTCTTTATCCTTTAGTTTGTTGCGTTTTTCCCGCCCAGTCACCACGTATATAACGCCAGCTGAATGCCCGACTAAACGAGTTCAAAAACCTCGCACGTGGAAGGATCGACGCGTTGAGATAAAACAAAAAGGTTGACTGAACTCATCGGCGGAAAAACATGTTTATTCGTTTCGGGTAAGCAGCCGGACAATGTCAAAATGTCTACGTACGATAAAATCAGAACAGAGCATTTTTTTATATTTTTAATGTGGGCTCCTTCATTCTTCATGATTTTTGTAAATTAAACAATGATAATGGTAAAACAATAAACTGAACCAAAAATCAACAAAAGTCACTGATAAATCATCGACTCTTTAATTCTCCATTTTCATTGAAGCTGAAAAATCCGACAACTAAAAACGGAATGGTCCCAACTCAGCAATGAACAGGCCATAAAAAACCTACGAGCGCGCCTCATCGGAGGCTGAAATCACAAGTCGCATTCTTTCTCATCATGCCAATTTATCAAACAATTGTTTTAACCCGCAGAATGTTACTCCCTACTCTAAAAAAAGCACTTCATTTCTCATCTGGAAAAAGACATCACTTTGGACCGTGTCACCGTAAACCTCGAAGATTAAGAAATATTTTACAAGAGCAAAAACGATTCTGCCATAGATTTTTCATTCTTGCGTTATAGGCATTTGCTTGTATTTTCCAGTGTTAAGAGTAAACTCTCGGAATATTTAAATTTGCCCAAGTTTCTTGCTGAAATTCATCCCATTCTTCTTCCCCTTTTTCCTACTAGCGATTTAACGTCTTTTGATATTCGATCCTACTTCCGGTGCAGTCGTATCAGCTAACGCAATGCGCGCTTTTCATTTCGAGCTGTCTTCCTTTTTCTTCGCGTTTTCCCTGCGGCTTTAACTGCGCATTGCGGCGACATTAAATGCCCCGAGCCGGGAACATTTCGATGCCAAATGTCGAAGTGAGGACGCGCCTCGTGTAACGAATTCAATAAACGAGCGCGGAAAGATTGCTCGTTTGTCGGGACATTTTTTTCACCGTCCGAGATTGTTCGCCACTTGACAAATAGGGAATATGACCTTATCCGATAACGCGGTAAGTTTTTATCGATATCTGCACAGCTGCTGCGACGACGCGCCGGAAACTGGACTCCGGAAGTGGATACCGTGCGAGTTGTTGGGGGACAGAAAAGGAGCCGAAGATGCGGGAATGGTGGGAAGCATTACCCTCCAGGAAAATTCGGAATGGGTAAAATATCAAAAAATACTAACGCGAAAATGCACTAATTGTAGCGAATCATCAAGATTTCTTAGAATTCGCATAACTTATTATTTTTCCTGAGATGCTACAGATTGACTGAAATTTTTTAAATTTTTGACAGTCATTGTACAACAAAGTATTATTTGATTTATACGAATTTTGATTTCTATAAATCAATTTTGAATTTTTGTGAGTTATATGACTTTCTATGAATTATTATAAAATAATAATTTTCAGAATTATTTTTTTTTCTGAAATTCTACATTTTTATTAATATGAATTTTATTTTAATGGATATAAATTTTTATAATAAATTTTCAATGAAATTTTGATTTATATGAATTTTAGTAATATTGCCAAGTTTTTGTAGCTTTAGAGAATTATTACAATTTTCTGAGCTCAGCAAAATTTTTGAACATTTTCTACGATATTATAAATTAATTAAAATACTAAAAAATACTAACGTGAAAATTCATCTATTTTAAAGTTGTAGTTTTTGCAGATCATCAAAAATTCTTAGAATTCACAAAAATAATTATTGTTTTTGAGTTTCTACAGTTTTACTGAAATTTTCAAAATAATCTACTGTCATTGTACGATGAAATATTATTTGATTTAGATGAATTTTTGTGATATTGTCAAGTTTCTGTAGCTTTAGAGAATTATTAAAATTTTCTGAGTTCAGCGAAATTTATAAACATTTTCTATGATTTTTTAAATTTATCAAAATAGTAAAAAACACTAACGTGAAAAAACATTAATTTTTAAGTTGTGGTTTTTGCGAATCATCTCAGATTCTCAGAATTTACAAAAATGATTATTTTTTTGAGATTCTACATTTTAATTGAAATTTTATAAATTATTGACCGTCATTGTACGACGAAATATTTTCTGATTCAAATCAATTTCAGTGATGTAACTAGGTTTTGGTGGTTTTACAGATTTGTAAAAATTTCATACAGTCGGCGATTGTTATGGAAATTTTTGACGATTTTATAAATTTATCAAAACAACAAAAAATAACAACATGAAAATTCATTTATTTTCAGGCTGTAGTTTCAGCAAATTATCGAAACTTCTCAAAATTCAAAAAACTATCATTTTTTTTAAGGATCAACATTTTATGGAAAATTTCAAAAATTATTGACTGTTATTGTAAGATGAAACATTTTTTGATTGAAATTAATTCTCGTCATAATACCAGGTTTCTATGGTTTACAGAATTTTTGAAATTTTCTAAAATAGGTGAAACTTATGAAATTTTTTTACGATATCATGAATTTATGAAAATTGCAAAAAACACTAACGTAAAAATGCATTTATTTTCAGTCTGTAGTTTAATGAAATCATCGAAACTTTTCGAAATTTTCGAAAAAAATTTTTTTTTTCTTTCACAGAATAAAAATTTGAAGTGTGATTTTCTAAATTATTGAACGTCATTGTACGACGAAATACTTTTTGATTAAAATGAATATACTAAATAATTACAAGGTTTTTGTAGTTTTGTAAAACTATTAAAATTTTCTACAATCGGCGAAAAGGCTGACAATTTTCAACGATTACATAAATTTTTAGAATTTCTCAAATTTCTTGCTAATTTTATCGATTGTTAAGTTTTTTTTTATTTTGAAAATTTCCATCACAATGAATCCAATTCATAACTTGGACAATTTTTCGAAAATTTGACTACCATATAAATATTTTTGTTCATTTTTTATACTTTTCAAGTTCACAGACTATTTCAAAAAAACAAAAAAAATATCAGTTCGAGTGTAAAATTTTAAAAATTAAATCATTTTGAAACATAAACAATAATAAAAATTTAGATAACGATGTGATATTCAAAGACAGAATTAAAATAATCGGATAAATTAAAAAAGTTCAAAGTAAGGTACACTGAAAACTCATTTACATCCGCTCTCACTATCTCACTCTACACTCGTTTATATCCGAAAATTCTATTGAAATCGCGGATATAAACGAGTGTGGAGTGAGATAGAGAAAGCGGATATAAATGAGTTTTCAGTATAAATTTTTTTGAAGGCATGTATAAACTCTCATTCAAATTTTTGCAAGCTCCCTAATTTTTCATACATTTCCTCTTACTTTTGTCTTCAATTAAATTGCGTAGAAAAAAATTTATATTCCTAATGTATGCGAAATGTACGAATCACTGACTTGTGGCACTATTTCATTATTTGTTAAAATTATGACTAATAAATAATCGACATTTATATGAAAGTCAACATCTAATCAGATCCAAAAATTTGTCAGCTGAGAATTGAGAATAATTCAATTACCCTATTCTTATTGAATTACACAGGTCCACAAAAAAAAACAAAAGTATCCTGTACTTTTGATGAGACAGGACTTTTTATACGTATTTGGCATCGCTGAATACGAATCCGAGGTCAGATGTAGGGGTTTCCCAGTGAACTTACGAGAAAAATGAGAAAAACCTCATTTTTTATGTTTTTTGCTCTCACAAAAAAAAAATTTGTACAATATATTTGATATCAAATTCGAATTTCTGAGATAAAAAAACATAGATAAACATTTTTTTATTATTTTTTTAACATGAAATTTGGCACTGGGAGGGCGTTGAAAACTGTAAAGAAACCATAGCTACTACAGTTTCAACACTTGACCTATCGCATATGCAGTAGCTATGGTTTCTTTACAGTTTTCAACGCCCTCCCAGTGCCGAATTTCAAGTTAAAAAAATAATAAAAAAATGTTTATCTATGTTTTTTTATCTCAGGAAATCGAATTTGATATCAAATATTTTGTAAAATTTTTTTTTTGTAAGAGCAAAAAACATAAAAAATGAGGTTTTTCTCATTTTTCTCGTAAGTTCACTGGGAAACCCCTACATCTGACCTCGGATTCGGATTCAGCGATGCCAAATACGTATAAAAAGTCCTGTCTTATCAAAAGTACAGGACACTTTTATTTTTTTGTGGGCCTGTGTTATTCAAATGATTCGATTTTCGATTGAGAACTATTCAATATCTCAACGGCGTCGCTCGTTTATACGAAACGAAAAAACTCATACTTAATTCGAACGTGCCAGATCCGAATGCGGTCGTGGGACGAGTGACGCTTCAAGCGGTTACTGATACGTCGCGGGGTAGTTTTCCATTTTGATCGAAGGGGAGAAAAAGTAGGGGCGGTCTGCTAATGGAGTCCGGGCACGTTCCCGTCGTGCACACGCCAGCAGAGCCCGAGGCTTTCCAATTTTTTTCCAACCCTAACCCCCGTGACTCGACATAAGATCCTCGAGAATCCACCCACGCCACCGCGAAAAAGGAGATCACACACAAGCCAAAACCGCAAATGGATATTGGGACATTTCCTGTCGAGTATACTTGACCCCGCGGGAAACAATTTTTCATTTCCAATGCGAGAGGGCCATTCGTGTACACTGTTATTAAAATATCTCTGGACTTTACGTCGCATTTTAACAATGCTTTTAACTGACTTTTTAGATTTATGGTTGAATTATTACATTTTGTACCGAAATTTTGACAATTGATTGCAGTATACTTCGAAGTTAAATTTCTAAATAGATAAAAAAAAAACAAATAAATAACCTAACATAATTGAATGCAACATCAGTGGATGAAAGATATGTGGATGAAACATAAGTGGATGCAACATCATTAAATACAACATCAGTGGATGAAACATAAGTGGATGCAACATCATTAAATGCAACATCAGTGGATGGAACATATGTGAATGCAACATCAATGGATGAAACATATGTGAATGCAACATCAGTGAATGGAACATATATGGATGAAACATCAGTGGATGCAACATATGTGGATGCAACACCAGTGGATGGAATATATGTAGATGCAACATATGTGGATGCAATATAAGTGGATGCAACATAATTGAATGCTACATCAGTAAATAGAACATGTGTGGATGCAACATAAGAGGAT